>CABFKC020000278.1:0-163569 GCA_901699155.2 Streptopelia turtur | reverse complement strand
CTGCCTCTCATGCTGACTGCTCAACCTTCATCTGACATTGTCTGTCCCCAGGCAGAGCTCCACACATTCCTGCTGCTCTACCATATGAACAGAACCTCTCTCTTTGACTCTAGACCTCTGGCATTATGAGCACCAGACGCACAAGTCCGCACAGTTTCTGCAGGGGATGGTATTTATAGTGTCCTATACCTCCTCATGCTGTTATGTTGGGAGATACAGCCCCATCAGAATAAACAATCTGCAGGCAATCTTTAACAGCTGAGCAAATGGAGATTCAGTCCATGGAGAGTGCAGACCTTGAGAAAATCTGGGATTTACCCAACAGAAAACTCTTAATTTGTAGAAAGAGAAATGGCCAGTTCTGTATCAGGCGGGACAATAACCCCATCCATCAGGACAAGAGCAGGACCTGACACGCTGAGCAGTGACCCTGAGGAGAAGGGCCTGGGCACTACAAGGTCCCCACACCAGCCCGTGGTGCACGCTCACCATGAACAAGGCAGCTGCACACGGGGCTGCATGAGGAGGAGCGTGGGGACCCAGACACCTGCAGTTCTCATCCCAGTCGGTTCACCACTGGTGTGACCCTCACACACGGGTGTGTGCCAGTGTGCGGCTTCCCAGTTTGGAGCAGCAGGGAGGAACTGGAGAGTGCAGGGCTGTGCCAAGGCAGGTTCAGCACCTTGTGCACATGGTGTGGGATGCTGAGGGACCTGGGCTGCTTTGGCCCAGCAGCACTGGGGAGGCTGCAGCAGTGCAGGAGTAGCCTGAGAGTGCTTGAAGGGCAGTTTCAGAGGTGGTGGGGGTTTCTTCAGAGTGGGAAACAGAATTGGAATGAAGTAAAGGGACAGAGTGCAGCTGGGGAGGTCCAGCCTGGACATGAGCAGAAAGGCATGTGAGTGGAAGGGCAGTGCTGTGGTGGAGCAGGTCAGCAGAGGGAGTCTGCATCAGCCCAAGGCTTTGTGCTTCAAGGGACAGCTGGGGAGGATGGAGAGATCCCAGCAAAGGAAGGAAGATGCTCAGACAGGACCAAGGTGGGGCAGCAGGGGGGATGTCTCCAGCCTGCAGGGAAAGAGGTGCAGGGGATGCCACAGCACAGGACAGGCTGTCGTGGAGATGATCATGGGATGGAAAGAGGCTGAAAGCCCCACCAGACATGAGCTCCTTCTCCCCTTCACTATGGCTGCTGTCTGCACCTCTGATGCCTGTGAAGAGACACCTTGTCCTTCAAGCACAGGGGCATCATGACCTGCCAGTCCCAAGGCAGGAACCTGGGAGGTGTGGGACCATAGTCCTGCCCTTGGCCTTGCACAGCCCCACATCACACTGTCCCAGGAAGGGCCCTGGGCAACGTGAGAGGGACAGGATCTGACTTCCCATGGTACAAGGTCAGGAATTGGCCTTTTTGTTAAAGAAACACAACCAGGTTTCCTCAGCATCAGAGACATCTTTACTTTGCTTTTCCTGACTTCCAGTTTTCTTCTCTAACCAAACCTGGATATTGTTTCTCAGTAGGTTCCCTCAGTGGGACCCATTAACATCACAAGAAACTTTGGAGGTTGTATCTGAATCTGACTACTTGAGAAGTTTCTTCAACTTCCTCCAGGGTCTGAGGTTCATGGACTCAGCACCAAACCCACCAGAGGGGTCATTAAAGCACCTTGGGCTGCTCCTGTGCTGCTGAGCTGGGCTGGGCTCCTGGGACACAGGGAGCTCATGGCAGCGGCAGCGCTGCAGAGAGACAGCTCTGCCCAGGAGCAGCTCCTCTGCGCACGCAGCAGGGCTGAGGGCTCTGCCTGGGGGTCTCAGCAGACAAGCAAGGCAGAGAGAGATTAAAGGTGGTCAGGACTGGGAGGATGTTGAGAGCTCACTGGAGGAGAAACCTTTGCAGCCCTTGCCATGGTAAGTCTCTGGTACAGGGCAGTGCAGCTGTAGCTCCTGGAGGCATCTCCTGAAACTGGCACAGGCACAGCTGGTGGGATCTGTAAGGACGGGGCTCTTGTCAGGCCATGTTGAACATCGTGAAGCCGGGTGAGCACCCAGGGGTGCCCAGGGCTGTCCTGCAGAGCAGGGTCCCTGCACCCCAGGGCTGTGCCGGGCAGGGACTCTGCCGCCTGCCAGGGTCAGCGCTCAGCCTGCCCGGGAGATCCCATGGCAGCAGCTGTGGGGGGAAGGAGCGACCCCCGGCAGGGCAGGCAGGGAGCTTGTGGGGTTGAAGGGGGCTGTGTGGGTCAGGGCTGCTCAGAGCTCCAGATCCCCCCACAAACATGGCAGAGGGTCCTTCTGAACAACAACATTGATACAGCAACAGCTGCAAGGGAAGGAGTCTGTGCTTTCAGTTCTCCACTCTTGCTCGTCTGGCTGTGCAGTAGGAGATGGGGATTTATTTCTCTCTTTGGAGAAGACACTGAGACCCCAGTTCTCGTTAGGACTTGTCTGAGCTGCTCCTGAGCCCCTGCACACACAGAGCTGCCCCTGGGCAGTGCCAGGTGGTGTGAGCAGGACAGAGCTGAGCACACAGCGGGTGGGACGGGGTCTATGATACTGTCAGGGAGCAGACCCAGGGACAGAGACACAGCTGCAGGCAGCACAGACATGGGCAGGGAGAGTTAACTGCTACCAGAAATACTGGGACAGGATTTAGGGAGCTCTCTCACATGCACTCGATTGCAGACACATTTCCCAGTGCAACCCCTGGTCTCCTCTCCTCCCCAGCAGACCCTCTGCCCCAAAGCCATGGGGTCCAGGTCACGAGTCTCCACCTCAGCAGCTGGACCTCCAGGTGAAGGGTTCCTGGAATGGGGTACACAAAAATGTGCTAAAAGTACTTGCTCTCCAGTGTCATTATGTGAGTGGCAGCAGCACAGCCGGGTCAGGAGAAGGTTCCACAGCATGCCCGTCTGCCTTTCTGTCCTTGCTTTATTTTCTGGTAGCACTGCAGTGTCCTTCCCTGTTTCTCCACCCGTCCCTGGTGCTCTTGCTCTCTGGGGTTGGGGTGGGAGTGTGGGTCAGTTTTTGTTCTGACACCAACTCAGGGGGTCTTAACCCAGAGGTGTGCTCATGGAAACTAGATGCCCAAGCTGCATTTTAAGCTGTGATGAACTGTTATTCAAACTTAGAGGAAAGAGAGAATGAGCGGATACATCCCATCATCAGGGAGGGGGTTTTCCATGAGAAACGGCATGTATATTTTCCTCAGAGAAGTCACCCCTAACATGTAACTGTCTTTCCTCCTTGCACAGGTCCTCATGCCCACAGGCAGCAAATGTCCAACAGCAGCTCCATCACCCAGTTCCTCCTCCTGCCGTTCACAGACACACGGGAGCTGCAGCTCTTGCACTTCTGGCTCTTCCTGGTCATCTACCTGGCTGCCCTCCTGGGCAACGGCCTCATCATCACCACCATAGCCTGGGACCAGCACCTCCACACTCCCATGTACTTCTTCCTGCTCAGCCTCTCCCTCATCGACCTGGGCTGCATCTCCACCATTCTCCCCAAGTCCATGGCCAGTTCCCTCTGGGACACCAGGGTCATCTCATACTCAGGATGTGCTGCACAGATCTTTTCATTTGCCTTCTTGACAGCAGCAGAGTATTCTCTCCTCACTGTCATGTCGTACGACCGCTACGTTGCCATCTGCAAACCCCTGCACTACGGGACCCTCCTGGGCAGCAGAGCTTGTGTCCACATGGCAGCAGCTGCCTGGGCCACTGGGTTTCTCAGTGCTCTGCTGCACACGGCCAATACATTTTCACTGCCCCTGTGCAAGGGCAATGCCCTGGGCCAGTTCTTCTGTGAAATCCCCCAGATCCTCAAGCTCTCCTGCTCACACTCCTTCTTCAGGGAGATTCACCTTATGGTGATAAGTTTCTCGTTTGTATTCGGGTGTTTTGTGTTCATTGTGGTGTCCTATGTGCAGATCTTGAGGGCCGTGCTGAGGATCCCCTCTGAGCAGGGACGGCACAAAGCCTTTTCCACCTGCCTGCCTCACCTGGCCGTGGTCTCCCTGTTTGTCAGCACTGCCATGTTTGCCTACCTGAAGCCCCCCTCCATCTCTTCTCCATCCCTCGACCTGGTGGTGTCTGTTCTGTACTCAGTGGTGCCTCCAGCAGTGAACCCCCTCATCTACAGCATGAGGAACCAGGAGCTCAAGGATTCCTTGAGGAAACTACTTCAAGACTCACTACTTCAGGTTTATAAGGTTTGCGTTATCTCACTAGGGCTGCAGTAGAAATACCCAGAACTAGCTTTTCACCTTATGTGTCTATATTTTTCCATAGTGCTTTTCCTGGGCTTTGTTTTTTGGTTCATGTCTATAATAATATCTTTCTTGGCCTCCTGTGAGTATTTTATTGAACCAAAGACCTCATGTACATATGTATATGCACTCATTGGTTTTGATAAAGTCAATAAATAAAGCAGTCGATTTTTTTGAACCTGCAGTGGAACTGGAGCACAGGATTGATTTCGAGCTCAAGGAAGGTCTTGTGGAGAGCAGATACTGGTCCGCAGTCACATCTCACACAGCCTACTGGTCATCTATGGATATCACTCTTGTCCTTCTAATCTTCATGTGCAAACATGACCAAGAACACACTGACACATCCAGTTTATATACTCTTTGAATTTTGAACTGGGGATGGGGCAGGATGGGAAAGGCAATTTTAAAACAAATGGCTGTGCCCTTGGATTTGTGGGGCTCCTAAGGTCTCATGTAACTTGAGACAGTCCTGTTGTCCCTACAGTGGCATCCCTGAGGCTGCAGAGAGGAGCAGGCTGTGGGAACCACTTGATCAGAGCTGTGTCTGTGCAAACAGCACCATAAACCCAGGGGCTCCTCAGGGCAGGGCAGAAGTCTGGACGCCTCTTCCAAAGCTGGTGTCAGGAATACAGCCCAGGTGCTGCTCCCTCAGGAGGACTCCTGCTCTTTTGGGGTTCTTGATGGATTCAGGGGGACAGGCTCAGAGTCCCAGGGGGGTGTGCTAGGGACCAAGGACTGGACTAAGAGCTTCCTTCTTGTTTGCACATGTCCAAGAAGACTGTAACAGTTCTTGGGCTTATCTGCCTGTTGCTGCCCCACCTGCAATAGGAATGACGGCAGATGTCTCCTGGAGAGGAACTGTATGCACCCAGGAGAGCTCAGGGGATCTCCAGGGACAACATGGGAGTAAACTTTGGAAGGAGGGGCACGTTACTCAGGAGGAACAGAAGAATTCTGTGAGGTTATGGAGGGAGAGAACTAGAAGGGCCAAAGCCCAGCCGGAGCTCCACCTGTGTACTGCTGTAAAAGTCAACAAGAAAAGTTGCTATAAATGTATAATCAACAAGAGGAGGGCTAAGGGGAATCTCCATCCCCTGATGGATGCAGAGGGAAACACAGTGACAAAGGATGAGGGAAAGGCTGAGGTGCTAAATGCCTTCTTTGCCTCAGTCTTCAATAGTCAGAGCGGTTGTGCTCAAGGTACCCAGCCCCCTGAGCCAGAAGACAAAGATGGGGAGCAGAGTGACTCCCAAATAATACAAGGGGAAATGGTTGGTGACCTGCTACACCACTTGGACACCCACAGGTCTATGGGGCTGCATGGGATACACGCAAGGGTGCTGAGGGAGCTGGCGGAGGTGATCACTGAGCCACTTTCTGTTATCTATCAGCAATCCTGGCTAACTAGGGCAGTCCCAGTTCACTGGAAGTTGACTAACATGACACCCATCTAGAGGAAGAACCAGAAAGACGATCTGGCGAACTACAGGCTTGCCAGTCTAACCTAGGTGATGGGCAAGGTCATGGAGCAGATGATATTGAGTAACATCACACAGCACATACAAGAGAACCATGTGATCAGGTCTAGTCAACATGGGTTTAAGAAAGGCAGGTCCTGTTTGACCAACCTGATCTCTTTCTATGACAAGGTGACCCAATTAGTGGATGAGGGAAAGGCTGTGGGTGTTGTGTCCTTAGACTTCAGTAAAACCTTTGACACCGTATCCCACAGCATCTCCTGGAGAAGCTGCAGCTCATGGCCTGGATGGTGTATCTGCGATGGGTAAAGAACAGGCTGGAGAGCCAGGCCCAAGGAGTTGTGGTGAACGGAGCCAAATCCAATTGGTGACAGGTCATGAGTGGTGTCTCCAGAGCTCAGTATTGAACTCAGTTCTATTTAAACTCCATCAATGATCTGGATGAGAATATCGAGTGCACCCTCAGTAAGTTTGCAGATGACACCAGGTTGGGTGGGGATGTTGATCAACTGAAGGCCACACAGAGGGATCTGGACCAGCTGAATTGTTGGGCTGAGGTCAATTGTCTGAATTTTAACAAGACCAAGTTCCGGGTGCAGCACGTGGGTCACAACAACCCCAGGCAGCGCTACAGGCTCAGGGACGAGCAGCTGGAAATTTCCTGGTGGAAAGGGATCTGAGGATATTGAATGACAGCGGCTGAACATGAGCCAGCATGTGCCCATGTGGCCAAAGAGGCCACCAACAGTATCTTGGCTTGTATCAAGAATGGTGTGGCCAGCAGGACTACAGAAGTGATTGTGCTGCTGTACTCTGCACTGGTGAGGTCCCATCTTGAATCCTGTGTTCACTTTTGGGTCCCTCTTCATTAGAAGGACATAGAGGCACTAGAGGGAGTGCAGAGGAGGCAACGAAACTGCTGAGGGGCTGGAGCACAAGTGTGATGAGGAGCAGTTGAGGGAGCTGGGGCTGTTCAGCCTGGAGAACAGGAGGCTGAAGGGAGACCTTATCTCTGTCTACAACTACATGAAAGTAGGTTGGAACATGGAGGGTGTTGATTTCTTCTCCCAAGTAGCAAGTGATAGGACAAGAGGAAATGGCCCCAAATTGCACCAGAGGAGGTTTAGATTGAATATTAGGAAAAAAAGTCTTCCTGGAAAGCGTTGTCATGTGGTGGAACACGCTGCCCAGGGCAGCGGTGGAGTCACCATCTCTGTAGGTGTTTTAAAGGCATTTAGACGAGGTTCTTAGGGACATGGTTTAGTGCTAGATTTAGGTTGTGGTTGGACTCAATGGTCCTGAGGGTCTCTTCCAACTGAAATAATTCTATGATTCTATATTATCAGCTGGAATATTCTTCTATCACATCTTCTAAGTGTTCTTCACATATCTGCCTCTTCACCTACAGTCCTGAAACTTATCTAATTAGATGCACAGGTGTTAAATACTAATTGTAAATGAGGAAAACACCATCGCTCCATCAGTCTGGTCTGACACCTGCCCGTCCCAGGCAAACACTTCAGGCACACGTGGCCTCTCGAGGTTTGCACTGGGTGCTTATAGTGGGACCATGGAGCTCAGCCTGAAAACCTGAGAACTCCCCTCAAAACTGAAAAACAAACCAACCCAACAACAACAACAAAAAGAACAAAAATCACCCCACTCTATTCTTTAATCAGATGAAATAATTCAATATTTCTAATAAAATGTCTGTGGAATTTCTATCTTTTCAAAATATGAATTTTCAGAATGTGTATGGACTGTGGGAGATGAAACGTTGGCCTTTCCCTGTGCTTGCAGTGCCAGAACTCTGTCTATCACTACGTGTATTTCATCCCCTGGACATCCAGCAGTTTCCACCTGTCCTTACCCAGCTCACCGTGTGTGAACTCATCTCTTCAGAAGCCTGTCTGGACATTTGCACTTTCCATCGCTCCGCAGAGGTTCTTCACCTCTCACTCTTGGCTCATTCAGAGCCTCTCAGCTCTCACTCTGCTTTGAGCTTCAGGCAGGTAAAGTCTTTCAGCAGTTGCTCTCGTACTCCCTATAGGCAACTCTTCAATTATGGCAATGGACCTCGCTGGAAACTACTTAATTTAACCACAGAACTGAGAAACATCATTAAGTTCTATTGTGTTTTCTTTTTTTTTTTTTCTCCTTTTTTGTTTCCTCTAATTAAAAATTCCCCGGTGCCTGTTTACATCCAGTTCTCTAAGGAAACATGAAGCAATTCCTGCGAAGAAGCTGTAACAATCAGTGCAAACTTCAGTGCAGAATCTGATGTAAGGAAATGTGCTGTAAATCCCAGGGGCCAATGAGCAGAACAGGGAGTTTGGGGAGCTGGTTATAGATTTTCTGCTAATGGTCTGAGCAGAGAAACATTCTTCACAGAACTGCTCTATTTATTTGACACCTTTTAGATCTCTTCCTCTGCCTGTATTTTTTATTTTCTTGTTCCTCCACCTCTTCTTTCTTCTAAAACGTTTCCAAGGAAAAGATTTCTGGAGTCACAGAGCAACTCAGGTTTGAACATCATCTTGTCTCACTGTCCTGCTCAGGGCAGGGTGAACCAGGTGAGGTTGTTCAAGGCCTCTGCCCAGCTTTGCACCATCCACAAAGGAGCTGAAGGTTCACTGTGTCACATCATTCAGGGGGAGAATAGAGACGTTCAACAGTGTTGGCCCAAGTGCTGGTCCCTGAGGGATTCCACTGGTAACTGGCTCTATGGGGGACTTTGTACCACTGGTGACATTTGTTCTTCATCATCCAGCCAACTTCCTACCCAGCATCCACTTCTTTAGTGCAGAGAGCATTAATCAGATTATAATGACATCATGGGAAACCATGTCTGACACCTTGTGAAATTCCATGAGCACAACGTGCCTTTCTTTTCCTGCCCATTTGGGTTCAGCAATCCCTTCCTTGTTTTCCAAGTGTCTGGACATGGCTGCATTGTCCCATTCAGTTCCCATGGAAGGACACAGGCTTACGAGACCGTAATTCTCACAGTTCTTGTTCCTGCCCTTCTTGAAGACAGGTTTGACAGCTGCCTTTTCCAAGGACCTCAGAACCTCTCTGATTGCTCTGGTACATCTGAGACCACAATCCAGACTCACGGGTAAGGATGACATAGCAGACAGGAGCACATGAGATAGATCTGCCTGGGCCAGTGGGGTTTGTTCCTGGAGTCACACACAGAAATGTCAGTGTCTGTCAGGTGTCCACATCTGAGCTGGTCTCAGGATTCCTTATGCACCCAGGGATGCTCAGAGACAGAGTCTGTCCCTTTTACACACAGGCAGGATTCAGAGTGTCCCTCTGGCCTCCTGTTGCCACTCCCAAAGTACAGGAGACAACTCAGTGCTGTGATGTGTTACCTGCTCTGCACTCATCTGAGATGTCCCATGTCATGAGGGATGGACAAGGAAGAAGATCCCGTTGCTGAATTCAGGTGATTTCCCATGGGGTGTTTCTCCCAACATGAAGTGACCTCAAGACCTTGTGTGTGCCACAGGTCTTCATTGAACCCCAAGGAACAGTTGATGGAGTTTGTGCTCACTTGTGCTCATGTCACCTCACATACATGATGTGCGTGCTCACATCTCATCTGTACAAAGCAACACGGACTGCTGAACTACTCATTCAGTGTCCATCCATGGAGGGAAGAACAACCTCAGTGGGTGAGGGGCCACTTTATGCTGAGTCACTTGAGGCTCCTTCCACGGGGTGTCCAGTGCACAGGGGCACAGCCTAGCCCCTGCTCTGCTGGTCCTGCAGGTCTCTGGCAGGAGCCTGGCTGTGAGAGGACACTGCTGTGTGCCAGCCCTGCACACACACACTGTTCAGCTGTACAATGGTGTTTCATCTGAGGGTTACTTTCTTGGACATGTTATTGAGGAAAACTTTGTAAGAAGTTGAAGACTTGAACCTTCCAGCTCTGCCCATAGAAGATCCCATTTCTGCCTGGAAAGGCTGTTGTGAGGCCAGCTCTGTCACAGCAGTGCCCATTGCCTGTCCCTGCCTGCGCTCACAGGACTGACACACAGCAGGATGGTGACCAAGCTGCCAGAGCACTCAGGCCTTGCACCAACATCAGGGATGAGAAGGAGAGTGTGGAGTGGAACCAGAACAGCTCTGGAAGAACAAGCGCTGCTGCTCCCTGGCAGGGCTGCCAGGATGGACTCTTTTCCCCTCCTCCCATCACAGAAACTGTCCCTGCAGCTCCAAAATGCCTTGCAGGAAGGATATAGTGAAAAACAAGTCACTACAGAACCATTTATTTTCTTTAAATACACACAGATCATGGTTCCTCATTTACACAACCAGTGGTTATAAAATAAGAGCAGACAGTGATTTAGAAAGGGCATGACTATATTATCACAATTAAAAAATGCCAATAACAACAAAAAATCCAGATGACAAGCTGGATCTGTAACTAGTTACATTAAAACTGCCATGTAGAAGCAGGTGGGCAGTTTATTTCTTCAGAACACACTAAGATATGAGTTTCCAGAGGGCATCCTTGAACTCCTGGTTCCTCATGCTATAGATGAGGGGATTCACTGCTGGAGGAACCACTGAGTACAGAACAGACACCACGAGGTCCAAAGAAGCAGCTCCAGCTCCCCCAGTCATCCCCTGCAGGGATGGTGAACTCCACCACTGCCCTGGGCAGCCTGTTCCAATGCCCCACAGCCCTTTCCAGGAAGAATTTTTTCGTACAATTTGAGGCAATTTCCTCTTGTCCAATCACTTGCTACTTGGAAGAAGAGACCAACCCCCCTCCATGCTCCAAGCTCCTTTCAGGCAGTTGTGGACAGCGAGGAGTGAACAGGAGCCTCCTGTTCTCCAGGGCTGAACCCCCAGGTCCCTCATCTGCTCCTCATCACACTTGTGCTCCAGCCCACACTTGGATGGTCCTCGGGAATCATCCATGAGCCTGGTGGATGCATGAACCTCCTGGAGTGATGGGTATAGATCCAAATAGAGGATTCGAGCAAGTGTGGGACTGGGACATTGAGGCAACTGGTGACCATTGCCAGGTGAATGAAAGAAGCTGGATGAGTTGTGAGGAACTCACAGGCATGTCCAACTCCACAGAAAACCAGAGCCTTGCAGTTAAAGCAACAGCACTTGACATAAGACCCACAACCAAAACACAAAACACTGACACTGACCACAGGAAAAGACTTGAAAGACATTGGAGAAAAATCTACCAGGTCCCAGGGGTCAGGGCTCAGCCATTCTGGTGATGAACAAGCATCAAGGGCTGACGTAACAGAAACTTGGGGTTTGCTTCTGTCTTTCACTTCATTAGAGGTTTGTTCATTCTCTCAGTAACTGCAGTTCAGGATCATGGCAGCAGAGGGCTCATTGACATACAAAATGCTCTTACAAGCCAAGGCTCTGTGCATCATTATCCTAAAGGCTTCAAGTCTGGTGTGGTCGATTAGAGAGATTTCAGGAACAGCCAAACAGAGAGCATTTCCACAATAAATAGCAGTTAAGCCAAATTTCTTCTATTTCCTTCCCTGCTCGCCCTTGCCTCCCTTTCCAGAACAGGTGGCGTCAGCAGCCTCCAGTCCATACTGATGTGTTGCATCTCCTGATAAAGACTGAATATGTCAGAAAAGTGCGTAACAAAATCACCATGTGAGTGAGGAGACAGGCCAGGACAGCTCAAGAGGAGTCACACTCCTCTGGACCAAGAGGTGGGTGTTCCTGGCAATCTCAGGTGCCACAGCACAGTGATACTTGTGTTCAGGAGCTGGTCAAGTGACCCATCTCCTGTTCTGTAACGGTGTCTGAATTTGCTCAGGTCAGCCCTGACTTGAGCCCCATCCACTGCTGGGTGTTCTCCAGACTCCTGCCTTCAGGAACCAAGTCCCAGGAGACCTTGCTGGTGAAGATGGAGGCAAAGAAACCGTGAAGAACCGCAGTCCTGTCTGATTCTACTCTTCTGAAGTTCAGCAGCAGGCCCACGTTCACCCTGTCTATTCTCTTACTGCAAGTTAAGCTCTGTCAGCTCATCTTGCTGCCCTTCCCGTGCAGGTATCAAGTCCAGGGCAGCTTTGTCATCATCCCCACATCCATGGCCAAGGTTTCTAAATTCCTCCTTTGCAGCTTCCCCTGCTCCTACCTCCTGTTTGCTGCCTTTGTGCCCTGCAGCTCCATCAGTTCAGATAAACTCCCTCACGAGATAAATGCTTCTTCTCATGTGTGCTTGGGGAGATCATTCTTGTGCTTGGAGCAGCCTGTCCTGTAAGACTTGTCATATTTCCTGAGCTCCTTCACCCTTCAGATCTACTTCCATGTCACCACTTTGCCCACCATCCCCCAGTATGTCCAAGTCTTCTCCTCTGGAGCCCACCAGCCTGTGCTCTGCTGCTGGCCTTCACTCTTTTTGGCCCAGCAGGCAGACCTGTTAAGAAGTTGGCCCAAGATCCTTTGAAACTGCACCTGCAAATATGCCATGCCAGTGAATGTGAGAACAATTACAGTTTCCCATGGGAACCTGCTCTTTAACTGGTGATTTCCTCAGATTGCTGACAGAAGATCTTTTCCATTTCTTCTCCATGATGCAGCAGTTTGTTACACCCAACACACTGTCACCCTGTACTGGGTTTACATGGCAAATTCTGAGGGTGAGTGTGGGTGTGCTGCAGTTGTCACCTCTGAGAGGACAACATGAGTTTCACTGACATCAGACAGAGGGGATTTCAACTGGCTCCAAGATGAACCCACTCCTTGCCAAATCTGAGCCACTCAGTGATGCCGGCAGCACCTCTGGAATATTGTATTTGAGAAAGGGTAAAAAACGCTGCACAACAGCAGGTGGGAGAGAGAAGGGAGGAAATGGGAAAGAAAAGCACTGCAGACACCAAGATCATATCCCACAGGACCCAAGCAGGTCCCTCAGCAGCCAAATCCTGCTCTCCTGAAATCCTGCTCTTGGCCTTGTTCTCATCTCCCAGGAGCCTCAGCTCTGCTTTCTCATCCCTGACTGTTCCATCCTGACCAACTCTTTCTGGTTTGTAAGTGTGAAGTCCCACAGGGCACCTCACCCCACTGACTCCTCAGTCACCCGTGTCAGGAAGATGTTGTCAATGAGCTCCAAACCCTCCTGGATGGCCGGTTCCTTGCAGATATTGGGATATCTCAGGTCTGCCACAACGACACGGCCCTGGAAACATGAGGCTTCTTTCATTTGTCTGAAGGAGGCCTCATCTAATTCCAATTCCTCATCAGTGAGTCTGTAGCTGATGTCTAGTCACCTCAACGTTGTGCATGTTGCTCGGCCCTCTCATGCTGACTCCTCAACGTTCAGCTGACATTGTCTGTACCCAGGCAGAGCTCCACACATTCCTGCTGCTCTACCATATGAATGGAAGCTTCCCCTCAAAGTGCAGACATCTGGCATTATGAGTACTGGATGCCCAAGACTCCACAGTTTCTCCAGGAGACGGTATTTGTAGTGCCCTGTAACTCCTTATCCTGTTTTCTTGGGAGCGACACCCTAATCAGGATAAGCCATCTGCATGGAAACATTAACAGCTGAGTTAATGGAGCTTCTGTCCAGGGAGAGACACAACTTTGAGGAAATCTGGAACTCACCCATCAGAAAGATCTGAAGTTTGATAAGGGAAAGTGGCCAGTTCTGGATCAGGGTGGCACAATAACCCCATCCCTCAGGACAGAGGAGGACCTGACACGCTGAGAAGTGACCCTGAGGAGAAGGGCATGGGCACTAAAAGGTCCCCACTACAGCCCGTGGTGCACGCTCACCATGAACAAGGCAGCTGCACACGGGGCTGCATGAGGAGGAGCATGGGGACCCAGACACCTGCAGTTCTCATCCCATTCGGTTCAGCACTGGTGTGACCCACACACACGGGTGTGTGCCAGTGTGCGGCTTCCCAGTCTGGAGCAGCAGGGAGGACCTGGAGAGTGCAGGGCTGTGCCAAGGCAGGTTCAGCACCTTGTGCACATGGTGTGGGGTGCTGAGGGACCTGGGCTGCTTTGGCCCAGCAGCACTGGCGAGGCTGCAGCAGTGCAAGAGTAGCCTGAGAGTGCTTGAAGGGCGGTTTCTGAGGTGGTGGAGGTTTTCTGCATAGTGGGAAGGAGCATGAGAAAGAAATAATGGCCCAAAGTGCAGCTGGGGAGGTCCAGGCTGGACATGAGCAGAAAGGAATGTGATGGAAGGGCAATGCTGTGGTGGAGCAGGTCAGCAGAGGGAGTCTGCATCAGCCCAAGGCTTTGCGCTTCAAGGACCAGCTGGGGAGGATGGAGAGATCTCAGCAAAGGAAGGAAGATGCTCAGACAGGAGCAAGGTGGGGCAGCAGGGGGGATGTCTCCAGCCTGCAGGGAAAGAGGTGCAGGGGATGCCACAGCACAGGACAGGCTGTCATGGAGATGATCACGGGATGGAAAGAGGCTGAAAGCCCCACCAGACATGAGCTCCTTCTCCCCTTGGCTGTGGCTGTTGTCTGCACCTCTGATGCCTGTGAGGAGACACCTTGTCCTTCCAGCACAGGGGCCTCATGGCCTCCTTGTCCCCAGCCAGGAACCTGGGAGGTGTGGGACCATCGTCCTGCCCTTGGCCTTGCACAGCCCCACATCACACTGGCCCAGGAAGGGCCCTGGGCAACGTGGGAGGGACAGGATCTGATTTCCAAAGTGGGAGTCAACGTTTGGTCCTTTGGTTAATGAAATACAAAAAGGTTTACTGAGCATCAGAGACACCTTTACTTTGCTTTTCCTGATCTGTCATCACTGCCTCCAGTTTTCTGCTCTAAACAGACCCTGGGACAGTTTCTCAGTAGGTTCCCTCAGTGGGACCCATTAACATTACAAGAAACTTTGGAGTTTGAATGTGACTTTGACTTCTTGAAAAGTTTCTTCAACTTCCCCTCAGGGTCTGAGGTCCATGGACTCAGCACCAAACCCACCAGAGTGGTCATTAAAGCGCTGGGCTGTGCCGGGCAGGGACTCTGCCGCCTGCCAGCGTCAGCGCTCAGCCTGTCTGGGAGATCCCATGGCAGGGCAGGCAGGGAGCTTGTGGGGTTGAAGGGGGCTGTGTGGGTCAGGGCTGCTCAGAGCTCCAGATCCCCCCACAGACATGGCAGAGGTTCGTTCTGAACAACAACACTGAGGCAGCAACATTTGCCAGGGAAGGAGTCAGTGCTTTCAGTTTTCCACTCTTGGTTGTCTGGGTGTGCAGTGGGAGATGGGGATTTGTTTCTGTCTTTGGAGAAGACACTGAGACCCCAGTTCTCGTTAGGACTGGTCTGAGCTGCTCCTGAGCCCCTGCACACACAGAGCTGCCCCTGGGCAGTGCCAGGAGGTGTGAGCAGGACAGAGCTGAGCACACAGCGGGTGGGACAGGGTCTGTGACACTGACAGGGAGCAGACCAGGGACAGACACACAGCTGCAGGCAGCACAGACATGGGCAGGGAGAGGGAGGTGGACCAGAAATTCTGGGGAGGGGATTCAGGACTCCCCTGCCATCCCCTGCAGTGCAGACACATTTCCCAGTGCAACCCCCTGGTCTCCTCTCCTCCCCAGCAGACCCTCTGCCCCAAAGCCATGGGGTCCAGGTCACAAGTCTCCACCTCAGCAGCTGGACCTCCAGGTGAAGGGTTCCTGCAAGGCGGTACACAAAAAAGGTGCTAAAAGTACTTGCTCTGCAGTGTCATTATGTGAGTGGCAGCAGCACAGCCGGGTCAGGAGAAGGTTCCACAGCATGCCCGTCTGCCTCTCTGTCCTTTCTTTATTTTTTGGTAGCACTTCAGTGTTCTTCCCTGTTTCTCCACCTGTCCCTGGTGCTCTTGCTCTCTGCGGTTGGGGTGCGAGTGTCGGTCACTTCTTGTTCTGACATCACCTCAAGGGGTCTTACCCCAGAGTTGTGTTCATGGAAACCAGATGCCCAAGCTGTTTTTTAAACTGTGATGAACTGTTATTCAAACTTAGTAGAAAGAGAGAATGAGCAGAAACATCCCTCCATCAGGGAGGGGGTTTTCCATGAGAAACAGCATGTTTATTTTCCCCAGAGAAGTCTCCTCTAACTTGTCACTGCCTTTTCCTCATTGCACAGGTCCTCATGCCCACAGGCAGCAAATGTCCAACAGCAGCTCCATCACCCAGTTCCTCCTCCTGCCGTTCACAGTCACACGGGAGCTGCAGCTCTTGCACTTCTGGCTCTTCCTGGCCATCTACCTGGCTGCCCTCCTGGGCAACGGCCTCATCATCACCACCATAGCCTGGGACCAGCACCTCCACACCCCCATGTACTTCTTCCTGCTCAACCTCGCCCTCCTCGACCTGGGTGCCATCTCCACCATTGTCCCCAAGTCAATGGCCAACTCTCTGTGGGACACCAAGGTCATTTCCTATGGAGGGTGTGCTACACAACTCTTTCTGTTTGTCTTTTTAGCTTCAGCAGAGTTTTATCTCCTCACTATCATGTCGTACGACCGCTACGTTGCCATCTGCAAACCCCTGCACTACGGGACCCTCCTGGGCAGCAGAGCTTGTGTCCACATGGCAGCAGCTGCCTGGGCCACTGGGTTTCTCAATGCTCTGCTGCACACGGCCAATACATTTTCACTGTGCAAGGGCAATGCCCTGGGCCAGTTCTTCTGTGAAATCCCCCAGATCCTCAAGCTCTCGTGCTCACACTCATACCTAAGGGAACTTGGGCTTATCATGTTTAGTGCTTCTTTTTTTGAGGGATGTTTTGTGTTCATTGTGGTGTCCTATGTGCAGATCTTGAGGGCCGTGCTGAGGATCCCCTCTGAGCAGGGACGGCACAAAGCCTTTTCCACCTGCCTGCCTCACCTGGCTGTGGTCTCCCTGTTTGTCATCACTGGTTCCTTTGCCAACCTGAAGCCCCACTCCTTCTCCTCCCTATCCCTGGACCTGGTGGTGTCTGTTCTGTATTCGGTGGTGCCTCCAGCACTGAACCCCCTCATCTACAGCATGAGGAACCAGGAGCTGAAAGTGGCACTGAAGAAGCTGATTCAAGCATTTTTCTTTCAGCAACAATAAGTTACCCATGTCTCTTCAGAAGTGATTTCCAGTTCATCTCAGGAACCTCCTGTGCATTTTGCATTTCATCTGTGATAACCATGTTTGTCAAGCAATTTCTTCACCCACGGCACTTCTCCAGAGCAGTGACTCAGAGGCCTGTCTACCTGTTTCTGGGGCCCTGGTACAGCTGGTGTCCTCTGTCACATCTCTGTAATACAGGTGTGGACCCATTTTAAATCACTGTATTTCTGAAATTGGGGCCATCTTTTTGAAACACCCCACAAAAGGGGATTTCCTCAGTCTCAGTATCTGAGGCTTGGGCTCTTCTTCCAAAGCTGTGGTCAGCCTGAATAAATTTCCCCCACAAGGCCATGCTGCTGTACTTGTGTTTTTCATGGCTCAGGGGAGGACATGGGGCACCATGTTACATCATGGTGCTGGTTTGAGTGTCCATCTGTGGGTGCCCAGTGTTCCTGGAGATGGTGAAGGATCTTCAGTGATCTGCCCTGGACTGTCTTGCTGTGGTTTCCAGGCACCACAGCCTGCTCCCTGTGCTCTGTGCTTCAACAGGAGAATGAATGATCCACAGAACCCTATTTCTGCATTCCCCAGCTCAGGGCAGGCTGCTCTGTCACTGTGGTAGCAGGAGCAGCATGAAGAGCTCCTGGCCAGGAGTCGTGTGCTGGTGACAGCGGCTGGCACAGGAGGGCTACCAGCAATGGGTGTAAAGGATCTCTTGGAAACAAGAGCAGGGGACAAAGTGGGGCTGGCCTTGCTTCCATCATGCCATGGCTGGCCCCAGCCCTTAGGCTGATAGGCCGATCCTCCTCTCTGTCCCAAGCAATCTATCTATCCACCCATCTGTTCATCCATCCATATCAGTACTCCATCTGGGTGATCTG
The DNA here is from genome assembly GCA_901699155.2 of Streptopelia turtur. NCBI lineage: Eukaryota > Metazoa > Chordata > Aves > Columbiformes > Columbidae > Streptopelia > Streptopelia turtur. The sequence continues at coordinate 145,899 of CABFKC020000278.1, read as the reverse complement.
TCCCATCACGTTTCTCATCCCAAAGAGATCATAGAATAATTTAAGTTGGGAGAGACTCTCAAGATCATTGAGTCCAACTATTAACCTAACTCTGGCACTAAACCATGTCTCTGAGAACCTCATCTATATGTCTTTTAAACACCTTCAGGGATGGTCACTCAACCACTCCTTGGGCAGCCTGTTCCGATGCCTCACAAACTCTTCCATGAAGAAATTTTTCCTAATATCCAAACTGAATATTCCCAGGTGCAACTTGAGGCCGTTTCCTCTCCTTCTACCACTTGCTACATGGGAGAACAGACCAACACCCTCCATGTTCCAACCTCCTTTCAGGTAGCTGTAGACAGCAATAAGGTCTCCCCTCAGCCTTCTTTTCTCCAGGCTAAACAGCCCCAGTTACCTCCACTGCTCCCCATCTGACTTGTTCTCCAGACCCCTCACCAGCTTTGTTGCCCTTCTCTGAACTCACTCCAGCACCTCAAGGTCTTTCTTGTAGTGAGGGGCCCAAAACTGAACACAGGATTTGAGGTGCATCCTCACCAGTGCCAAGAACAGAGGGATGATCACTTGCCTGGTCCTGCTGGCCACACTATTCCTGATGCATGCTGGGATGCTGGTGGCCTTCTTGGCCACCTGGGCACATGCTGGCTCATGTTCAGTCACTGTCCATCAACACCCCCAGGGCCTTTTCCATTGGGCAGATTTCCAGCCGCTCTTCCCTGAGCCCGTAGTGCTGCCTGGGGTTGTTGTGACCCAAGTGCAGGACCCAGCACTTGGCATGAAATTGAACAAGTCCAAGTGTTGGATTGTTCACCTGGGATAGAGTAACACTGAGTGCAAGTGTAGATTGGGAGAGAGAAGCTGGAGAGCAGCCCTGCAGAAAGGGATCTGGCATGATGGTTGGCCACAGGGTCAATAGGAGCCAACACTGTCCCCCAGCAGTCAAGACAGTAACCCGCATTCCTGGGGTGCATCAAACACAGCATGGCCATGTGGTCAAAAGAGGTGACTATGCTGCTGTATTCAGCATTAGTGCAGCCTCACCTTGAGTTCTGTGTGCAGTTCTGGGCCCCACATACTTTTTACAACAAGGACATAAAGGTCCTTGAATGCATCTAGATCATCCCCAAGCCCATTGGAAGCCCTTAGGAAGAGTTCCTCTCTCCAAATATCCAGCCCAGCTTGTTGCTGCATGAACAACCAGGAGAAACTGCCCCTGGACCCTCATTCCAGACCCCATCTCCTCCACCCATACAGGCAGTGCTCTCCCCCTTGTCACTGAGGTGGTTCCAGGGACCCAAGAGACACCTGTAGGAGAAGATGTTGGGTAGGGATATGGTGTCCTTCAGTGCTCCTCATGGTACCTCCTGCTGGGCTTTGTGCCACTGGTCACAACCCTCTGAGCCTGGATGTTCAGCCAGTTCTCAGTGGTGCTAAACAGGAACATGCCCATGAGCACATTGGGCTGCACTGGGAGGAGCGTGGCCACCCAGACAAGGGCAGTTCTTGTCCATCGTGACTCAGCACTGGTGTGGTCACATCTGGAGCCGTGTGTCCCAGTGTGAGGTTCCCCATTCTGGAGGAACAGGGAGGAGCTGTCGTGTGGCCAGAGAAAGTCTGGGTCATGTGTGGAGATGTTGAGAGACCCAAACTTCTTTAGCCTGGTGAAGGGGAGGCTGAGGAAACGTGCTGGTTTTACTGAAATTGAGTTAATTTTCTTCATGCATTTTGAACCTCTCTCCTTCACAGCCAGTACAGTCTTTTGTTCAGATTTACTATGAGAATAATGAGATAACGCTGTTTCTTCCCTGGGATAGAGTTCATTTTTTCTTTTAAGCAGCTTTACAGTGTTTGCCATTTGCTATGAAAGGAACGTCAGAACTCACTGGTATCTTGGCTGTTGTCAGGGAAACCAAGGACTTCTTTGGCCATCCAGCTGTGGATGCAGATTGGCAGGAGGGGACACAGACAGGACAGCACCTGGATTGACGTGCAGGCTGATCAATGAAATATTCCCTATGATTAGCGCCATGCTCAGTCTAAAGCTGGAGCCGGCTTTTAGGGCTTGTTACATCCGTTACTTTGGGTTTTCCAGCTGGTTTGGTCAGTTCCATTCAGAAGTTTCATTCTGTCAGGAGTTCGATGTCAGTTCGGCCTTTTGCCGTTCTGCCATTTTGCCGTTGGCCTTTGGGCCTTTCTGCCTGTTGCCCTTTTGCTCTCTCTCGCTGGGATGGGCTGTTCAGGACCAAGGTGCTCCCTTCTGCAGGACTGGCTGCTCCGTGTGACTGGAGTTACATGAGGGATAGCACTGAGTGTATTTTCTTAATTTAATTTATCTATTTCTATTTAATTTACCTGGACTATTGTCAGTGAAACCAAGGACTTCTCTGGAGTGCAGCTGCAGGTGCAAATTGGTAGGAGGGGCACAGACAGGACAGCACCTTGATTGACATCCAGGTCAATCAACGAGCTATTCTCTACCATTAGCGTCATGCTCGGTATAAAGCTGGAGATGCCTTTTCCAGCCCATTAGTTTTGGTTTTCCGGCTACATTGCTTAGCTCTGTTCGGAAGTTCCATTCTATTGGGAGTTCAGTGTTAGTTCAGTTTTATGATGTTTTGCTGTTTTTCAGTTGGCCCTTGGGCCTCTCTGCCTTTTGCACTTGTACTTTCTCTTGCTGGGATCAGCTGTTCAGGACCAGGGTGCTCTCTTCTTTTGGGCTGCCTGTTCAGCACAACTGGAGTTATGTGGGGGATTGCACTGAGTGTCATATATTTTACTTTATGTGTATTTTAGTGTAAGTATATTCTTAGTAGTAGTGTATTATTTTTATTGTCTTATTAATTTTTTGTCTGAACCCACAAGTTTCTCCCTTCCCTTTCAGTTCTCTCCCTTATCCCACCTGAAACTGGGAGCAGGATGTGAGCAGCTCTCATGGTCTTAGTTGGTGGCTGTGGTAAAACCATGACAAGAAAGGGCAGTAGTAGATTCAGAAATCTTGAAAATCACTTTCCAAGATGGTGCCAATATTTATTTTTGTTGTTGTTGTTGTTGTTGTGAAACAGCATGGGAAAGGAAAACCATCAGAATCTGCAGCTCTGGATGTCCAGAGTGGAGCTCAGGATCAAGAAATGTCACTCTGAGCACAGTGCTGTGGTCATTCAGAGGGACTCTGGATCAGCCATGGCTTTGTGTTTCCAGGAACAGCTGGTGAGGATGGAGAGACAGCAGCACAGGTGGGGACACACTGGGGTGAGAACAAGGTGGGGAAGCGCATGGGGTGTCTGCAGCCTGTGGGGAAACAGCCACAGGCCTGGGACAGTGCAGGATGGACCATGGTGGACATGGCCAAGGGCGCTGGCAAGGCTGGATGTCCCTGAAAGAGCCAAGGTCTTTGTCCCCTTGGCTATGGCTGGTGCTTCTTACAACGAAGCCTAAGAAAAGACGCATTGTGGTCATGGCCATGGGGCTTCTTTGCCTCCTTGCACCCCCAGGGATACCAGGAGGTATGACACTGTTGTCCTTCACTTGGCATCGCACTCCCCACATCCCCAGGAAGAGCCCTGAGCCACACGTGAGGGACAGGATCTCCCTTCCCAGGGGCAGGGGCTCAAGGCTTGGCCATTGTCCTTCATCAGACAAACCAAGGGCTTTCTCAGCATCAGAGCTGCTGCACTTTGCCTTTGCCTGATGCAATCACTGCCTCCAATTATCTGCTCTAACGAGTCCCTGGGGAGGCTTTGTCAGTAACAGCCCTCAGTGGGGCCCATTAATGCTTCAAGGTACTTTGGAGTTTGCTTCTGGCTTGGACTTCTTGAGCAGATTCTTCAGTCTGTGCTTGGTATCTGAGGTTCATGGACTCAGCACCAAATACGCCATGGGGCTCATTAAAACACAGAAAGCCCTAACGAGCGATGTTTCTTTCTGTAATTTCATTCACATCTTCAAGACTTGTAGAACTAACTGGAGAGGTTTCAATGGGACACTTAGTGATGAAGATTTCAAAGAAGATTTCATAAAGGAGGGTTTTTCTCTTTCCAGGGTGTTTTCTGTCATTTTTCAGTGTATAGAAGAAGTGACAGCAGCATTCTACACTGGACACTGATCCAGAGGGTCTCCTGAAGACATCTGGACAGGCAGGAGAACAGTCCCTTGAGGCTGGACACTGTATGGACAACCTGGCTCCTCACCCCCACCCCCAGTCTGCCGGTTCCCTCATTGGCCACCAGAGATTGCATCACTTTTCCTACATCAGACTTCTCCACTGAGCTCTGCAGGAGATGCTGCAGCTCCTGTGCACCAGCTCCACCTGCTCTCCTGTGCAAACACTGCACAGTTCAATAAACAGCAAAACACTTTCCTCAGCTGTGTGTGTAAGCTGGATCTGATGAGGTCCAGCATCCACAAGGGACAGCCACACAAGAATTGTTTTAGACAAAGAGATAGGAGAGGATAGAGATAAACACAATTAATGTGTTGACTGCCATGTTAATTAGAGCTCTGAAGAATGGGGCAAGTTTGTAACTCCCTGAAGCTCAAATCAGAAACCAGACAGTTGAGAGGCCACTGAATGACCAAAGAGCAAGTGGAGGAGAAACCTGAGAGCACTGGGAAGGGCAAACGTCCAGACAGTGCTGGAAAGTTGTCCTTGGACAGGGACATTTAATCAGGAGAGGTGGGAACTCCTGAATGACGAGGGAGATGAAATAACAGTGTTGGTAACAGAAGTACAGAAGACAAATATTTTTTCTCCTATCCTTTGTACACTTCCCCATAATTCACTTTTTGGTTTTTTTTCTTTAAATTTTAATATGTTAAAAAAAAAACTAAACAAAAATCTCCAGTCAAACAAACGTACCAACCAAACAAAATAAACAAAAAACCTCAAAAAACAAAGAAAAAAAAAACCCAAACCAATTAAACAATAACAACCAAAACCAAAAGCAAAAGAGCAACAACAACAACAACAGCAACAAAACAAACCACAAACAAAACAACAACAAAAAAGTGCGCCTTTCGAGGCAGACATCAGTCATCAGCTGTCTCACCATAAACAGCCAGTGCCATTTTAGGGGCCCAGTACCTGAGGTGCTGGCCTGGGATTGGCATCTATCACACAGGACCTGGGGAGACCAGAGCACCTTGCAGTGCAGGTGGAGCCTGGGCAGGGGTTCCCAGGGCATCTACACTGGCACAAGGTGTTTGTGTCCCTGGAGCTGAAGACATTTGTTTCCTAAATCTATTCCCCGTTCTGGAAAACTCTTTCCTTTTCAAAGAAAAGACCCCACCCCTGCCAAAGAAAAATAAAGAAAGGTGTGTTGACACCTTCCTTTGCTTTGGATCGTTGTATTCAGTTCTTCTTATTTTAATTTTCATTGACATCAACTGACATCTGATGGGCCTGCAGGCATGAAGCCAAGATCATGTTGTGTCTTGCACAGCGCCCCATGCCCTCTGAACCTTCCCTGCCCAGGACTCCTCACACTTTGCCCAGAGTGTCACACTGAGGTGTTGGCTCGTTCACTGGCTGAGATGTTGGTTTAGATGGTCACCTACAGCACAGGTGGATCCTGCCCCATCATCGTCTGCTCTGCTCCAGTTAGAAACAGAGCACAACTTCACAATGGGATCATAAGAGAACTGAGGGTGAAGGGACCTCAGGAGTCTGCAGTCCAACCTGTCACAAACTGGGTCACACCAAGGTGTTCAAGCCTTGATTCAATCAGAGCTTTAGCAGGACTAGAGAAGTGATCCTCCCTTTGTACTGGGCACTGGTGAGGCTGCACCTTGAATCCTGGGGGCAGTTTTAGGCCCCTCATGGCAAGGAAGACATTGAGGTGCTGGAAAGAGATGAGAGGAGGGTGACAAGGCTGGTGAAGGGTCTGGAGCACCAGTCTGACGAGGAGTGGTTGAGGGAGCTGGGGCTGTTAGCGTTCAAGGACACATAACCACGGGCGTAGTTCTATGCGGTGCTTTATTTCAGCGCTGGGAAACCAGGGGTTCGCACCCAAAGCTGGCTTCGCTGGTCAGTTTAAGTTACACAGTATTTATACAGTCCATTCACATACATATTCATATATTCATTAAGATACGTAACGGTTACTCATTATTGATTACAACATCGATTGCTACATTTTGGAACTATTTTGATCATGTGCAATGTCCTCACTCTATACGTATTTTAGGCTAAGATAAAAGCTAGGTCGTTAAGATAAAAGTGTACTCGAACATGATATGCTTGAACATCCTCTCAGGGACAGTTTACAAAACTGATTCATCCTTCCAGGAACATTTTGTAAAACTGGTCCGCTTACTAACATTTCCCCCCTTTGAAAATGCTTTTCTATTCTTAGACAATGCATTTTCACCTCAATCAATTTCTTCGATTATTGATTGGTAATTTCCTTCAGGTGTGATAGTTCCAGTCGTGCCTCTTCATAAGCTGGAGGGTTATCAAATATAGGATTAGCATAATTCCTACTCAGGATACTGAAAATGCGATTATTCCTAGCATTTGTTTGACTAATTATGCGCTTAATACCTACATACAACAAACAAAGAAGAACAATCACAATTGCAAGCACAACTACACTTTCTAGTAGTGAATGTACCCATCCTCCCAAATTTAAATCGAATTTATTCAACAGAGCTCCTATCCAGCTCTGTTCTGCATCTTGTCTTTCCTTTTGCAGCTCCACTTGTGTTTGGGTCAGCTCAGAAATGTCTTTCTCAACTTCTGAAGTTACATCTGGAATATGGATGCAGCAGTGATCGATTCTGTCTTTCAAATATCCACAGACGCCATTTTCTTTTAATAACATTATGTCGAGTGCCATTCTATTTTGCAAGGTCATTTTAGTCGTAGCTTGTAATTGTATACTGAGATCCCGAAAACCTTTTTTTAGTTATTCTAGCCAATCGATCCATTTGCCCGATCAATTTATCAATCATTTCTCTATTCCTATAGGCTGCAATTGGTGCAAAGAAAGATTCTAGTGCCCAGCTAAATTTAACACTGCTTGATGGTTCATGCCACACATCATCCTCGTTTATTTCTCATTTATGTCTGACCTGTAATAGTTCTTGCCTATTTTTCAAAGGTGACCTTTTCCAAATGGGACATAGTGTTGGCAACCCCAAAGTAATTTCTCTAATTGGTCCTCCCATTGGCAAATGTGTAGTCCAGGTCCCATCACTTAAGGCCCAAACTAAATGTCCCATACTGCCTATAACTCCTTTACAGTCAATTTTGTCTTTATCAATGCCAGTTTTAAAGGCTGCCTGTGAGTCTTATTGTTTCCGACAAATGCAGCCTGTAATCACTGCTACTTTTACACTGGACAAAGGTATATCTTTAATGTCTGTTTGACAAGTTATCACCCGTGAGCAATTCCACCATGGTACTGTTATTCCTTCTGTTACATCGGACCACCGTATGCACCATGGAGTTGCTTCACTGTATTGGTATTGTTGTACAATACTTAATGTCCACATATTGTTCCATAATTCAGTTATGTTTTTGTTATCCTGATCTTTGCATTCCCAGTAGGTCTGTTCAACCTTTTGATTCACTATTTTAGTGGTCCACTTGTCATAGAAGCACCATCCTAGATCGTGGAATCGTCCTATTGTAATATACCTTGCTTTAGGTAATTTTAAGCAATCTGCCCTGTGTCCTGGCGTTTTCCATTTTTGTCGTTCTCTTATCCTTTGTTCAGTTGGAACTTCTATTCTAGTGTGGGATTCACATGCTATCTTACCAGTTCTGTTTATTTTCTGGTAATGTAGTAGCGATTATTCCCCACTGTACTGGATCCTCAGCTGATTTTGGTATGGGAAGGCAGGCAGTGATGCTACTGATATTTTGTGTTCATGCAAAGTCTCAGATTAATCCTATCATTAGGTTCTCTGCCTGATTTTGTACACTTTGTACTACCTGTGGTACCTGGGTACTTTCATTACTATCTACTGCTCTTCGTGGCCTAATTTGCAATTCCATTCGAATAGTCTCATTTTGCATTTATAAATTTTTCATGCATCGGGCGAGCTTTCCCACTGTCTATCAGGGGCCTTGTGGAATAGAGTGGCACTTCCCTCTCCAATTTTCAAAAGCACAAAAACTCAGGGTATAACCAAAACCAAAGCTTGGTAATGCAAACCAGGCATTATTGCGATGTAATCTTGAGTGTGGTTGGACCTAGGATATGTGATGACCATGTTTTTGGAACCTTCTTCACACGGGTGTAATGTATCCAGGAGTCCACTCCGGCAACTTTAACTGCGGTAAATGTGGTCAAGAGTACTTGGTAAGGTCCATCCCAGCGTTCTCTCAAAGGCTCTTCGTTCCAGTTTTTCACATATACAGTGTCCCCAGGTTCTATATTATGTACTGGATTTTCAAGTGTCAGTGGTCGACTCCACACTAATGCAGATCGGAGTCAATTCAGTGTCCTGCCAAGAGATAACACATAATTGTACAGGTCCTGATTACCCTTTATGTGGACCTCTGGATTTGGGTTTGGTGCTTCATATATTCTATATTATGTACTGGATTTTCAAGTTCCAGTGATCGATTCCACACTAATGCAGATCGGAGTTGATTCAGTGTCCTGCCAAGAGACAACACATCATTGTACAAGTCCTGATTACCCTTTATGTGGACCTCTGGATTTGGGTTTGGTGCTTCATAGGGTTTGCCATACAGAATTTCGTATGGACTTACTGACATTCCGCTCTTAGGTTTTATCCTGATACGCAACAATGCTATTGGTAAGGCCTGCGGCCATTGAATCTTTGCCTCCTGACAGACCTTACTAAGTTGTCTTTTAAAGTTTGGTTCATTTTCTCTACCTGTCCACTGGACCGGGGCCTTCAGGGAGTATGCAGATCCCACTGAATCCCTAAACATCTGCTAACCTCCTTTACCAGTTGTGCCACAAAATGGGGCCCCCTATCGGATGATATTCCTATTGGTACCCCAAATCTAGGGATTATTTCTTTTAATAACCATTTCACAGTTTCTTTTGCTTGGTTGGTGCGACAAGGGAAGGCTTCTGGCCATCCAGAAAAGGTATCCACCACAATAAGTAGATATCTATATCCACGAGTTCGGGGAGTTCCGCGTAATCTATTTGCCAATAATCCCCGGGTTGCATGCCTGTCTTAATTTTCCCCATTTCTATTTTTCTTTTTACTAGAGGATTATTTTTTCAAGCAAATTTCACACTTAGCTGTAATAGACTTTGCCATTGTTAACATCTGGACCGACATAATTTGTTTTCTTAGATAAGTTACCAATGCTTCTGCACCCCAGTGACACTTCTGGTGTTCCATCTGAAGTATTCCTCTCATAATAGTGGTTGGCACCACAACTTGTCCATTGGTGGTTACATACCACCCAGAATTATTCTTGCTGGGTATGAAGGTAATAAATCAATTGCTCTTACCTTCTGGGAGACAAGACCCACCATTGTTCTCACTTGCCGTGCCACCGACCGAGATGTTTGATCCGCAAGACGATTTCCCTCAATAATTTTCGATGTTCCACTTTGATGAGCTTTACAGTGCATTATAGCAACTTGCGATGGTTTCTGAATGGCATTAATCAAGTTCAGTATTTCCTTCTGGTATTTAATGTTTGTTCCTTGTGAAGAGAGCAGTCCCCACTCTTTCCAAAGGGCTCCATGCACATGAACAACTCCGAACGCATCTGCCAGCAGGGTGTCTCTCAAATCAGGATGACTTGTATGGGTGTATTCAATAACTTCCACACAATCATGTTCCAGGTCTCCTTCTTCTGTACCTGCACCCAAAAACTCAGCAGGATTCATTAGGTTAGTAGTTTTAGAACAACATCATCTTATTCTGTCAGAATTACCTGGTATTTCATCATTCTGCTTGGGGAAAGCCGATGGCCCCCCTTTTGTTCCAATACTGTTGTCACCATATGGGATACAAACACTTCTATCCTTTTTCCCATAGTTAGTTTTTGGACCTCCTGGATCAGCATTACTGTAGCAGCTACCGCCTGTAAGCATGCCGGCCACCCAGCACTTACCGGATCTAGCTGTTTGGAAAAATAGCCAACAGGTCTTTTCCAGGATCCTAGTTGTTGGGTTAATACTCCCAAGGCAAATCTTTGTCGCTCGTGTACAAACAACTGGAAGTCTTTGCTCAAGTCCGGCAGGCCCAAAGCAGGTGCCTGCATCAAAGCCTGTTTTAGCTTTTGGAAGGCCTCACGTTGTGGCTTTCCCCACTTGAATGTTTTATTCCTTTGTGCTTCATACAAAGGTTTGGCGATCAACCCATAGTCCATAATCCAGAGTCTGCACCATCCTGTCATTCCTAAAAAGATCTCAACTCATGTAAGTTTTGTGGTTCTGGAATAGCACAAATAGCATGTATCCTGTTCAGGCTTAGCCTTCGCTGTCCTTGAGAGAGCTTGCATCCTAAATAGATCACAGTCTCGGATGCAATCTGAGCTTTATTTTCGATACTTTGTACCCGTTCATTCCCAATTGGTTCAATATTTCAGTTGTTACCTGGATGCAGAGTTCTCGCGTCTCAGTCGCAATCAGAATATCATCTACATATTGTAGCAACAATTACCATTGTCGAGGGATCATGATATGACCTTTGTAGTCCATTCCTCGAGTTCCTTGGCTAGCTGATTTCCAAAGATGGTTGGGCTATTCCTGAACCCTTGTGGAAGGCGTGTCCAGGTTAACTGAGTTTTCCTCCCATTGTGTGGATTCTCCCATTCAAAGGCAAATAGCTTTTTGCTTTCATGGTCAAGGGGTATGCAGAAGAAGGCATCTTTTAGATCAAGTACAGTAAACCATTTATATTTCTCTTTCACAGATGTTAACAAGGTATATGGATTTGCAACTACTGGATAAATGTCCTTAGTGATCTGGTTCACAGCCCGCAAATCTTGGACTAATCGATAACTACCATCAGGTTTCTTTACTGGAAAAATTGGAGTATTATATTCTGATTCACATTCCTCTAGAATACCATATTTCAAGAATTTTTCAATTAGAGGTACTATTCCTAACCTAGCTTCTAGTTTCAGTGGGTACTGCCTCAGCAGTACTGCCTTGGCATCTTCCTTCAGTTCCACTTTTAGAGGCTGGGCTGTTTTTGATTTCCCAGGTATGTCAGTCTCCCATACCATAGGAATCACAGCCTCCTCCACTGCTTGCAGTATTTTCACTACCAGGTTTTCTTTTAATAACAGAATTTGTCCTACCTTAGATTCTGGAATTTTCATTACCAGGTTTTCATCCTCAAATGTTATTACGGCATCCAATTTGGTCAATAAATCCCGTCCTAAAAGGGAAACTGGACAGTCTGGAACATATAAGAACTTGTGGGTTAGTTCCTTTTCTCCAAAACACAAATCCAAGGGTTGTAGGAATGGCCGTACTTCCTCCTTCCCTGTGGCACCAACAATTGTTGTAGCTCTGTGACCTACCGTCCCCTCTAAGGAATTCAGTACAGACTAAGTAGACCCTGTGTCTACTAAAAATTTTACATCCCGGTTTTGGCAGCTTCTTTTAATCTTTCTAAAAGGCCGAGGGAGACTCATTCTTTTCCTGCATCACATTATACAATTTTGACCAATTCATTTGCTTCGGCATAGCAGTTTGAACGCTAATCAATAACCAATCCTCCTGGAGGAGGCATAACCCGCCTCCTGTATTATAATTCCATCGGGGATCTTATTTTAGAAAGTTCTCATCAACATTAGCCTCTACTTTCCCATTCCGAATATCTTATCTCACTTAATCCCTCGCAACCTGTATAGCCATATCTTTTCTGTAGGGTCCATTAATGTATCCAAAATCACTTGTAAATCATCCCAATCAGGATTCTGCATTTTAATTATCATCTTAATTATTGCAACCTTATCTGGATTTTCCCAATAAGGACCAGCCAATTGCTTTCAGATTACTGAATCCCCTGGCGAAAACGGAACTTTTACATAGACTGGTTACCCCCGACACCTACTGCCTGCCGCAGGGGTGCTATTACGTTTGGTGATCCCGCCCCTGCTTCATCCCCCGCGGGCGGCGAGCCCGGAGGAGAGGAGCTGCAGCCTCAGCTCTAGCAGCCGCCGCTCCCCCCGCTTTTCACCTTCTTTTTTTTTTTTTTTTTTTCCTCCGCAGTTTATCAAGGAGAAGCTGCCGGGCACAGGTTTAGACTCCTTTTGCCCTTTTCTCTCTTCATTTAATTCCTGCGATTATAAACTTTATATGTAATTCCAATTAACTGAACAATAGTTACATCTCTCAGTTCCTACCTTTTGTAACTTCTTACAGATGTCAATAAACAGCATATTAAGCATCAATCCCTGACATTAATTTTAGGTCCAAATCAGTCTATCCACAGAACAACACTAACTGCAATACAGCTAACTCAATTTACTTTCATGTGTACAGATGCATCTGAAGGGGGAACAAGGTGGCACTTTAGTAATGGAACCGGTTCTTATTTTGTAATTATTTCCCCAAACAAATTCTTTTGGTACCAAATATAAACATACAAACTAAAATACTGAGCTCAGACACGCAAACTGAATACCGAGTTCAAATATGCAAACAGATCACAATTACACTTCTTTTATGCATAAACTGTCCAAACTCAGCCTCCTTCTAATGTTTCAGAAAGCAATTTGACGGCGATACGTTTGAATTGGACATATCAACACAGAAGGATACAGATAACTAACACAGAAAGATAACACAGGTAACTTTACCAGAACAACAGTAAACAGGATCAAATCACGGTTTCAACAGTAAATACAGATTAAATCACCAGAACTACAGACCAGGTGCTGAGCAGCACAAATAACCAGACCAGGTGCGCACAAATAACCAGACCAGATGCCGAGCCTGCAGAGGTTTCCCTCTGTCTGACGGACGGCTGCCTAGGCAATATCCCGGGAGCTCCCTGCCCAACCGAGCGCGGCTTTCGCCACGTCTGACCGGCAGGCTACCAGATGCCTGACCAGCAGGCTACCAGACCAGGTGGGTACCCACTAATCCAGATAAAGCACCTTCTTACCAGTCAGAGGTCCGTTGTGAGCAGCAGAGGGTCGGTCGCACCCGATGCACTCCCCAAGAATACCTCGGTGCTAGCCGGAGCAGGATCGAGATGCGACCTGCCTCAGCAGCCCACGAGGTCCCATCCAGGGTCGCCAAAATGTTAGCGTTCAAGGACACGTAACCACGGACGTAGTTATATGCGGTGCTTTATTTCAGCGCTGGGAAACCAGGGGTTCGCACCCAAAGCTGGCTTCGCTGGTCAGTTTAAGTTACACAGTATTTATACAGTCCATTCACATACATATTCATATATTCATTAAGATATGTAACGATTACTCATTATTGATTACAACATCGATTGCTACATCTTGGAACTATTTTGATCATGTGCAGTGCCCTCACTCTATACGTATTTAGGCTAAGATAAAAGCTAAGTTGTTAAGATAAAGTATACTTGAACATGATATGCTTGAACATCCTCTCAGGGACAGTTTACAAAACCGATTCATCCTTCCAGGAACATTTTGTAAAACTGGTCCGCTTACTAACAATTCTATGACTCTGTGATATGGGTTTTGGTTTTTTTTTTTGCTTCTGTGATTCTATGATTCTACAATCCTGTGATTCTGTAATTCCATGATTCTGTTATTCCCTGATTCTATGATTATGTGATTCTACGATTCTTTGATTCTGGGATATTACGATTCCTTGATTCCCTGATTCTTCAATTCAAGATTCTATGACTCCAAGGTTCTACGATTCCTTTATTCCGCGATTCTACGACTCTTCGATTCTTTCCTTTGAGCCCAGAGCAGTTTGGAGCCTCCAACCCTCCTGGACCCCCCGTGTGTCACCTGCTCCATCCTCGGCTTGGCTGGAGATCCCCAGCGGTCCCCTGTGGGGTGACAATGGGGCCCTTTGTCACCTCACTGGTGACACCGCCTGTGGTCACCACGGCGCCGGGCCCGGCTGCACTTTGTGGCAGGACGGTGACGGGACCAGCGTGAGCCCGGAGCGCAGCCCACGTCTCTTTAGAGTCACAGACTCGTTTGGGTTGGACGAGACCTTCGGATCGAGTCCAACCACAACCCAACTCGAGCTGCCGGTGGCAGATTCGTGTGTGGAGCTCCCGAGCTCATCCCGCGTCTTTTTGTGGCGAGGAGCTCCCAAGCTCATTTCACATGTTTTCGTGGCAAGGAGCTCTTGATCTCAATTCACGCCTCTTTGTGGCGAGGATCTACCAGGACCATCTCACATTTTTCCCTGGTGAGGAGCTCCCAAGTGCCTCTCAAATCCTGAAGACTTTCTTTTTTTGCCGAAGCTTTTCCTTTTCACCAAAGGTTCCCCGCGAGATGGAGCAGAGACCCCCCAGCCGCCCCGGGTGGCCTGGGAGGAGGTGAATGTTCTCCAGGCCATCAGACCCCGACGGCAGCCCGACGAGGTGACCAGGTTCCAGCTGCTGCCGCGTGAGTGAGGGGCCAGAGGGGACAGCGGGGACAGAGGGGACACGGCTCCTGCCCAGAGGCCGCGGGGCCGGCAGGACGCGGCTTCTCCACAGCCCTCCCTGCTGTCCATTACCAGACACCAGCTGGTTACCAGTGTACGAGTTCCGGAGAGACAACTTGGACTTCATTGTGAAGTTCATCGAGAGCCCGGCAAACAGCGTGGAGGAGAAGCTGAGGTTCCTCGACAATGTCTGTGAGCTGTGCAACTTCAGCAAGAACGACACCGCGCCAAAGGGCCTGGAGACATTCTGCCGCTCCTCTGAGCTGCTGGAAAACGTCACGGTGAGGGGACACCTGGTGTGTTTGGGGAAGGGACTCAGGCCCCCCCAGCACCGGTACCTCAAAGCACAATATGGCACTAAACTCACTTCAAAACAAACACCAAATGGCGTCCCCAGGGGCACCAGAATCACCTCAGGGCTCAACATGGGGAAACAAAATCACTTCAGGGCTCAACATGGCACCAAAATCACCTCAGGGCTCAACATGGGGAAACAAAATCACTTCAGGGCTCAAAATGGCACCAAAATCACCTCAGGGCTCAAAATGTCACCAGAGTCACCTCAGGGCTCCAAAAGGCGCCCCCAGGCACACAAAATCACCTCAGCACAAAAAACAGCAGTGCCAGGACCATAAAATTGCCTCAAAACACAAAGAATCTGCCCAAGGGGCATCAAGATCCCTTCAGGGCACAAAATGGTGGCATGAAGATCATCTTAGGGCTCAAAATGGTGGCCATGGGGCATAAAATCACCTCGAAACACAAAATGGTGGCCCCAGGGGCATAAAATCACCTCAGGGCTCAAAATGGTGCCAGAATCACCTCAGGGCTCAACTGGCGGCCCCAGGGGTGCTGGGATCACCTCACGCCAAGAAAACCCTGAGGAGCTGGAGCGAGCTGAGAGGAGGGAACGGAGCTGGGGAAGGGGCTGGAGAAGGAGGGTGAGGGTGGAAATTGGGGGTGATTTCTTCCCCAAAGGGCTGTGGGGCACTGGAACAGGCTGCCCAGGGCAGTGCTGGAGTCGCCACCCCTGGAGGCTGAACAGACAATGTTCTTGGGGTCGTTTTAGTGACAGGGTTGGGTTAATGGACTCGATGACCTTGAAGGGCTTTTCCACCCAAAACAATTGGCTAATTGGCTGATTTTGGGCATTCCCGCACAGCCGCTCTCTCCTGGCCGGTCGGGCCGGCTCGGGGGACAACCGGGGGGTCTCTGCAGGACATGGGGGTTCAATTCGGCTACCTTTCTCCTCCCTCCAGCCCTCGGGATCCTGGAGCGGGACCCCGACCCCTCCAACCCGTGCCTGGCAGTTCAGACCATGCTCCTCCTCACCACCAGGACGAATCAGCCAAGACAGCGGCCGACCCTGCGGTCCCTCTGCTGCTGGCGCCGCTAAGCCCGGCTTAAGTGCAGCTTTTCTCACCGAAACACCTGCATTTTCTGAGAATACCTCTGGAAAAGGAGCCCGATCCATGGCGTCCTTCAGCCCTGAGGTGACGGCAGCGTTTCCGGCCTCTCCCGACGCCGTTTTTCTGGGAAATCCCCCAGATCCTCAAGCTCAGGGATGTGAAGTCAGGATTTTTGTGCTTGCGTCTCGTTTGCTTTTTGCTTTTTTGGGGGTGTTTTGATCGTGCAGATGGTGTTGACGCTCCCCTCTGAGCAGGGCCGGCACAGACCCCTTTTCACGTTGCTTAAATAAATTGTGTCAGATCAAGATTCTCCCACTGGAACCAACAGACGTGGACGCATTGTGGGGAAGATCCCAATTAAGGAAATTCACACTGATAAAAATGCCCAGTTTATCCCCATTAAGCAGCAGCAAAGCCCAGCCCAGAGGGCAGCGAAACCCCCGAAACTCCCCCGGGGAGTTCATCCCAGTTTGAGAAACAAAAACAGGGCAAAATGGGGATTTTGCTGCAAACGCGAGAACTTGAGCATCCGAGTGTTCCATCCGGGGGTTGGTCGCAGGGAATAAAACGCTTGAGGCCCAAAGGGATTCGTGGTAAATCAGCGTTGGGTGTTTTGATTTCGGGTGTCAGGGGAACAGTTGGGTCTTTTCCAACCCAAATTATTCAGGGATTCTAAAACAGGAGGGAATTGGGCGTAAATTGTGGTGCAGGGAGGGAAAAGTGGGAGACGTGTCCCCCCCGTGATCCTCATGTCCCCTCCAGGTCCCCTGTGCTCCCCCAGCCACCGCCTGCAGACAGTGTAAGGATGTTGTTGGGCTTTGTGGGTGGGTTGTGCATTAGAGAGGGACTTTTGTGGTTTGTTGTATTTCATGTTTTTTTTCTGTACATAGCTTTGTTTCTTTGTGTGCTTGTTTGTTTTGGTAAATATATTGATTTATGTTTTTTAGACCTGTGCTCTCTGTCATTTTCTTGTATCTGCAGAGCTGAGGGGTGAGGATGGCTGCCGGGCATGACGGGATGGTTGGGAAGAACCACTCAAGGCTGCATGGAAGTAGAACTGTTTGGGATTAAAAATTTGGTGGAGGGGCAACGACCACAACAAAGAGAATCCCACCAGCACTGCGCAAAGCCCATCCTGTCTTCCCTTTTCGCTTTCTTACTACTTGCCCTGTTCCCAGTCCAGCCCTTGTATCCCATTCCCCGTGCCTTGGCTGCAAAATCCAACCTTCTCACCTGTTCCCACCAACTCAGTCCTGTCTTTCCCTTCCCACTTTTTATTGTTATGAAGGTCTTGAAGAAGAGGAAAACTGCGCTGCTGGAGGTACGGCCCCCACTGCCTGGGGGCTGGCGTGGCATGGGACCCCACTCTGGGGAGCTCAGGGGCCAGGAGCTCAGCTCGTCCTCTCCACCCAGCCCTGCAAGGCCACGGGCTGGGAGAAGCCTTTCTGGGCTGCTCATCCCCTGCTGAAATCGAGCATCCCTGCCTGGGGGACACGTCCCCATGGGAGCCCAGGGCACCCCGGGCTCGTGTCAGAGGGATGCTCAGCGGGAGCAGCTGGTGCTGCCTGGAGCCTGAGCCCGTGCCTCCTCTGCCCCTTTCCAGGCTGGAGCCAGGGCAGCCCAGCCCTGCCCGGGGAGCAGCGCAGGGGCAAAAAACCCACCTGTGCAAGGTAAGGAGCTTCTGGGTCCCGAGGCAGGTGTGGGGCTGGGGTCTGTGCCTGGGGCACCCCACAGGGCAGGGACATGGCTGCTCACCCCTGCCCTCTCTGCTCCCGCACATCTGCAAGACCGCGTCACTCCCAAAGCTGCTGAAGGGCACAAAGCGCAGGATCCACTGGCTGCAGGTGCTGGCCCGTGGGTGCTGGTGGCCCAGGAGCTGCCCAAACTCCAGGCAGCTCCTGCTGAGGACATACCATGGAGTCCTGTCACCCCACAGCTCTCCCTGGGCAGTGAGAGGGGTCAGGGGTGCTGAGACCCCCGTCCCACAGGTGCGCTGGGCTGGTCAGGGCAGGACCAATCCACTTTTCTGCTTGTATTTTGGCTTAGGATACACCACCTCTGGCTGGGGAGCTGTATGTCTGGCTGCTGGGATCAAGGAAGGAAGAGATGGAGGAGAAGATGGACGTAGATGTGATGGAAGAAGAGATGGAGGTTGATGTGATGGTGGAGGAGAGATGATGGATGGTGGACGAAGCGACAGAGGAAGAAATGGAGGTAGATGCAGAGATCGAGGAGGCAATGGATGTGGATGGATAGCTGAATCATCACAGATGGACGTCCCAGCAGCCGGATAGGACATGCTCCCCAGCCACTGCCTGCAGCCGCTGCAATAATATTAGTGGGTGGGTTATACATTAGACAGGAGTTTTAGGGTTTTTTGTACTTATCTGTAGTTGTTTTTTTCTGTACCTAGTTTTGTTTCTTTGTGTGTTTGTTTGTTTTGGTAAATATATTGATTTATGTTTTTTCAGATCTGTGCTCTCTGCCATTTTCTTGTATCTGCAGAGCTGTGGTTTCCACTCGCTCTGGGTTCCTGGGGCTGGAGGTGGCTGGGGGTGCTGGCACGGCCACCCCGGGGACAGGGGGTCCCTGTGCACAGAGGGGTCCCCCTTGCAGAGACATGGCACTGGGCACCAGTGGGTTGGTTCATGGGTTGCTGGAGAGCGGTGTCCCCAACAGCAAAACTGTCACCAGCAACGAGTGAGCCATGAGAGCCTTGGGAACGGCTTGTGCCAGGATCAGGGAGAAGGTTTTGCAGCTGTAGGTGCTGCTGTTTAAGGCTCTGAACCTACACATGCGCAGGGCTTTGGAGCTGTTCCCCACCAGGCTGGTGTCAGGACCGGGGTTGCTCCCAGCTGGCAGAAGCGTCCGGGCTGGAGCCAGTGGGAGCTGTTCCTCTCCTCTGGACGCATGCAAGGACATTCAAGTTCTTCTCAAATGGTGGGGCCCAGCCCGACACACAGTGCTCCAGGTGAGGCTGCACCAAGCTTGGACCCAGTGGGACAATCCCTTCTCTTGGCTGGCTGGTCGGGCTGTGTTTGACGTCCCCAAGACGCCGTTTGCCCTCTCCGAGCCCGGGCCCACTGCTGGCTCCTGAGCCGCTGAGCCCCCCAGCACCCCAGATCCCTTTCTGCAGGGCTGCTCTCCAGCTGCTCCTCTCGCCATTTAGACTTGTGCAGCTGTTGCCCCCTCCAGGGGCAGAACCGGCATTTGGGCTTGTTACACATCAACCCATTCATCATCGCCCAGTGCTCCAGTCTGTCCAGATGCCTCTGCAGGGTCTCTCGTTTCTTGAGAAACTCAACACGGAATCACAGACTGGTTGGGGTTGGGAAGAGATCACCTAGTCCAACACCACCCTGCTAGACTGGGTTCAACCAGAGCAGATGGCACAGAATGGCATCTACGTGTGTTCTGAGTGTCCTCCAGAGGAGGAGGACTCTCCATCCTCTCTAGGCAGCCTGTTTCACAGGAGCTCTGGGCCCCCCCACAGTAAAGAAGTTTCTCCTCTGTCGAGACAGAACCTCCGGGGTCATTCTGTGCCCGTTTGCCCCTCACCCTGTCATTGGGGCCCCCATGAAAAGAGTCGGGACCATCCTCTTCCCACCCAACCCTGGGGATATTGAGCAGCATAACACGATCCCCTGTGTCAGCTTGTCGTCTCCAGGCCCAAACAGACCCCGTTCCTCTCAGTCTTGTGCCTCTCAGAAAGAAGCTCCCCAGAGCCCTCATCATCCCTGGTGTCCTTCTCCACTGGACTCTCTCCAGTAATCCTTCTCCTTTGGTAAGCTGGTGGCGAGGGTTTAGATTGCGGGGGAGAATAAAACCCTGGCAGATGTATTGTTAACCTCCTCTCCCCCCCACTTCCCCCTTTTGCCCCTCCCTCTCCCCCCTTCCCACTCAGGCACAGGTGATCAGGGAGGGAAAGAAGGACAGAGAGAAGAAGAGTTGGAAAAATTAAAGATGTTTTACTAATGCTACTAATAAGATAGAGAAATAATACAAAATATACAAAACCAATCTTGAAAGTCTCAGCAACTGCAGAGCCGGCACCCAAAGTCCTGGACTAGACTCTGCAAGCCAAGCCGGAGCTGGATTCAGTCTCTCACTAGGCCTCAGTTCTCAGGGATGGCCAGTAAGATCCTCTCCTAATGTCGGCCATAAGGAAAAAGGGACGAGATCCTCGTGGTCTCCCACTTTTATATGAAGTATTCACGTGAATGGAATGTTATACACAGTTGGTCAGTTTCTTAGGTCACTTGTTTCTCGTCGCCCCTCTCGCGAGATGTCCATCCATGCTTATCAATCAGTTGCATTCATTGCTAGTTTACCAAAACATGTGTCTGGTTCTCCAGGAAAAGTGCAGTTAATATGAAGGCTTTAGCTGACAGGCAAAATTCACTGAAAGAGAAACTTGTTTTTAACAAAACCAGGACATTCCACCCCTTATAATATGCCATTCACTGAATACTTAAACCTTATCAATACAATCTATCAACACAATCTAATTAATCACTACTACTATATATATATATACATATATACACAGGAGTAATTAATCAGTGGACCATCCTTTAAAAGTTCATTAAGTTCATTTTGTCACAACAGTCTCCCAGGGCAGGAAAAAATGGTACAAGTGCATCTCATGACCACTGTTTGTGGGTTAAAGACATCAACTTCGAAGGAATTTGTCAGGCGCCACTCGAAGAAGCTAGCTCTGGTTTCATCATCACTGTCTTGATCTGAAAGACACTTATTAAATACTGTTTAGTACGGCAATTCACATCATGCAGTTCAGTATTGAATATTTTCACCTAAACTCAAATCCCCTTGAGGTACACACCGAACTTCTCCATCCTTAAGCATCACCCACCAGGTGCTGCCAGGTCCCTGGGCAAAAACAATCCCACGAATGGGCTTGCCTTTGCCTGAGGCAGGAGTAACCCAGACTGCCTTTCCTAACATATTTTTCATGTGTACTACAGGGACTTTATCTCCTTCTACAGTCCGTAGAATTTCTGATTGGGCAGGCCCGGCTCGATTGGTTGATCCCCTGGTGTTGACCAACCAAGTGGCTTTTGCTAAATGTGAATCCCAGTTTTTAAAGGTTCCACCACCAAGTGCCTTTAGTGTAGTTTTCAGCAAACCATTGTACCTTTCAATTTTCCCAGAGGCTGGTGCACGATATGGAATATGATATACCCACTCAATACCATGTTCTTTGGCCCAATTGTCTGTAAGACTGTTTTTGAAATGAGTACCATTGTCTGATTCAATTCTTTCTGGCGTACCGTGTCGCCAAAGGACTTGCTTTTCAAGGCCCAAGATAGTATTTCGGGCTGTAGCATGAGGTACAGCATAAGTTTCCAACCATCCAGTGGTTGCTTCCACCAGTGTAAGTACATAACGCTTACCTTGACGTGTTTGTGGAAGTGTAATATAATCAATCTGCCAAGCTTCTCCATACTTATACTTTAACCATCGCCCCCCATACCATACCAGTTTTAACCGTTTCGCTTGTTTGATTTCGGCGCAAGTTTCACATTCATGAATAACCTGTGAAATAGTGTCCATAGTTAAATCCACCCCTCGATCGTGAGCCCATTTATATGTTGCATCTCTACCTTGATGCCCTGAAGCATCATGGGCCCACCGAGCTAGGAAAAGGTCACCTTTATGTTGCCAGTCCAAGTCCACCTCAGATACTTTAATCTTAGCAGCTTGATCTGCTCGTTGGTTGTTCAGATGTTCCTCGGTGGCTCGACTTTTAGGCACATGAGCATCTACATGATGAACTTTCACAGGCAGGCTCTCCAGCCGAGCAGCAATATCTTGCCACAGTGTGGCAGCCCAAATGGGTTTACCTCTGCGCTGCCAGTTGCTTTTCTTCCATTGCTGTAGCCACCCCCACAAGGCATTTGCTACCATCCATGAGTCAGTATAGATATAAAGTATTGGCCACTTCTCTCGTTCAGCAATGTCCAAAGCCAGCTGGATGGCTTTCACTTCTGCAAATTGACTAGATTCACCTTGTCCTTCAGTGGCTTCTGTAACTTGTCGTGTGGGACTCCACACAGCAGCTTTCCACCTTCGCTGTTTTCCTACAAGACGACAGGATCCATCTGTGAACAGTGTATACTGCTTATCAGTCTCTGAAAGAGTATTATACGGTGGTGCTTCTTCAGCACGTTTTACTTCCTCCTCATCTGGAGACATCCCAAAGTCTTTGCTTTCTGGCCAGCCTGTAATCACTTCTAAGATCCCTGGGCGATTGGGACTTCCAATTCGAGCTCGTTGCGTGATCAATGCAATCCATTTACTCCACGTAACTTCGGTTGCATGATGTGGAGAGGGAACCGTCCCTTTGAACATCCAGCTCAGCACAGGCGGTCGAGGTGCCAGGAGGAGCTGTGCTTCAGTACCGATCACTTCTGAAGCAGCTCGAACTCCTTCGTATGCTGCTAGTATCTCTTTTTCAGTTGGAGTATAGTTGGCCTCAGATCCTTTGTATCCTCGACTCCAAAAACCTAAGGGTCGACCTCGGGTTTCTCCTGGTGCTTTCTGCCAGAGGCTCCAGGTAAGTCCATTATCTCCGGCTGCGTTGTAGAGCACATTTTTAACATCTAGTCCAGTCCGAACTGGTCCAAGGGCCACCGCATGAGTTATCTCACGCTTAATTTGTTCAAAGGCTTGTCGTTGTTCAGGGCCCCACTCAAACTGGTTCTTTTTACGAGTCACTCGATAGAGAGGGCTCACAATCTGGCTGTAGTCAGGGATATGCATTCTCCAAAAACCTACAACGCCCAAGAAAGTCTGTGTCTCCTTTTTATTAGTAGGTGGAGACATTGCTGCAATTTTGTTGATCACATCCATTGGGATCTGACGACGGCCATCTTGCCATTTTATTCCTAAAAACTGGATCTCTCGTGCAGGTCCCTTGACCTTGCTTCGTTTTATGGCAAAACCAGCATCCAAAAGAATCTGAATTATTCTCTCACCTTTCTCGAAGACTTCTTTCGCTGTGTCGCCCCATACGATGATGTCATCAATATATTGCAAGTGTTCTGGAGCTTTACCTTGCTCCAGCGTGGTCTGGATCAGTCCATGGCAGATGGTAGGACTGTGTTTCCACCCCTGGGGCAAGCGATTCCACGTGTACTGGATGCCTCTCCAGGTGAAAGCAAACTGCGGCCTGCACTCTGCTGCTACAGGAATAGAGAAAAATGCATTAGCAATGTCAATTGTAGCATACCACTGAGCTGCCTTTGACTCCAGTTCAAATTGCAGTTCTAGCATGTCAGGCACAGCAGCACTCAGTGGTGGTGTAACTTCATTCAGGCCACGATAGTCCACAGTTCGTCTCCACTCATCACTAGACTTACGCACTGGCCAGATTGGGCTGTTAAAAGGTGAGCGAGTCTTACTGATCACACCCTGGCTTTCCAATTGACGGATCAACTTCTGGATAGGAATCAAAGAGTCTCGGTTGGTGCGATATTGCCGGCGATGCACCGTCGTGGTAGCAATTGGCACCTGCTGATCGTCAACCATCAGCAGTCCTACAACAGAAGGGTCATCTGAAAGACCAGGCAAATCAGACAGCTGTTCAATTCTCTCAGTGTTCACAGCTGCTATACCAAATGCCCACCTATACCCTTTTGGGTCCTTAAAATACCCTCTCTTGAGGTAGTCTATGCCAAGGATGCACGGAGCATCTGGACCAGTCACAATGGGATGCTTTTGCCAGTTTTTTCCAGTTAGGCTCATTTCAGCCTCTACAACAGTCAGTTCCTGGGATCCCCCAGTCACTCCAAAAATATTGATGGATTGCGTTCCTTTATAATTAGAAGGAATTATTGTGCACTGAGCACCAGCGTCCACTAAAGCTTTGTACTCCTGGGGGTGTGTTGTACCAGGCCATCGTATTTGTACAGTCCAATAAACTCTGTTATCCCTTTCCTCCACCTGGTTGGAGGCAGGGCACCTCTAATTTCTGTTTTGCACAGTCTCTGGGTGTGAATTAGAGGTTCCTTCAAGAGCATCAGAATCTCTTCTGCTCCTTTTGTAAACTGGAGCAGCCACCTTTCTAGGAGTTTTTCCTTTGATTTCACGTACTCGTGCTTGAAGTTCTGAGGTAGGTCTTCCATGCCACTTATTCATGTTTTCTCCCTGCTCATGTAGGAAGAACCACAGTGAACCTCTTTTTGTGGGCTGCCTCTGTCCTCTCTCTCGAGATTGGAAACGCCTTTTCCTAATAGCTGAAACATAGGTTTGTGCAGGTCGTGAATGGTATGTGTCTTCTCTGAGTTCTTTGATTTCTTGCAATAGCTTTTCAAACCGATCATCAGATTTTTCACACAGTTTCTCTACAGCAGAGAACACAAGCCCGTAGAGAACCAGCAAGGCTGTCCTCAAAGTTCCGGAGCTGCTCAATCACTTCAGTAATATCTTGTACACCTCCAGCTGACCAGACCATTCCTGCCAATGACTTAGCATATGCAGGTGGTGCCCTTTGTACAAATCTGCACCACAGAGGTCATGTGCAATTGACTCTATCTGGGTCTGTCCCCTCTTGGCTGTTTGGTCCAAAATAGATGATCTCTTGCACAGCTAATTCTCTCAGGAACTGAATACCTCTCTCCATAGTATTCCATTTCCCTAACTTGGATATACAATCTTCCTTGGAGGGAAATCTTACTTTCATAGCTGCCAGGAGTCGGGCCCAGAGAGTAGTGGCATTAGACTCTCTTGAAATTGCCCTATCAATGGTGGAATCTCTTGACAGAGATCCCAGCTGCCTGGCTTCACCACCTTCCAATTCAATTGTTCCTGCCCCATTGTCCCAGCATCGGAGCAGCCAGGTTAAAATATTCTCTCCTTCACGACTACTAAAGTCTTTTCGCAGATCTCTCAGCTCACCTGGAGAAAAGGACCGAGTGGTGGTCACTTCATCTCCTCCCTGTCCTGATGATGATGCCCCTTGGGTTGATGTTGGCCCTGTGCCATCATCTGCTGCACGGGTAGTCTTTCTAGTGACTTTCTTACAACCGGCAACTGATGCTGATATGGGTTTACCATCATTTGATTCATTTCCAGAGTCTGAATGACTGTCACAGTGATTGCTGTGGTTACAGCAGCAACAGTGCCCAGTGTGTGAAGAAGGGGGGGCTGCCTTAGCCTGTGAGGCTGGAAAAGTAACTTTATCAGCATCGGCCTTGATTTGCGTAGAAGCTGTACCTTCAGCCTCTGAAACCGCCGTTGGCAGGGGGGCAGTGGCAGCAGCTGCAGCCTTTGCTGTTTTGCTCTTTCTCGAGCAGCCAGGAGAGCTTTTTGCTAAAGCTTCCGAAGGTGCACCGCAAATCTCAGGGCAACAAAGAGACGCAAACCTCCTGTTGAACGCCATTTCTCTTAACAGAAGCACAAACTGACACACATTCAGCAAACCAGATAACACCATCACAGTTCTATCAAAGCTCCAAGGATATTCAAAGTTCTCTAAAACATTTGCGAACTGTCCTAGTGAAAAAATGAAAGTATTGTTAGTCAGCCTTTCTAAAGATTCGCTCGACCAATTAGCAAACACAGAACGATACTGCTCTTTAATCTCTCCTGGAGGCTTTTCAAGGTAAAGCAGAAGCGAGTAGAAATTCATTAGCGGCTGCAGTATAATGAAATAAACCAGTGACAAACCACACAGTATCATCATGACCATTGTCCAGTTCCTTGTTGTTATATAATGAATACTTTGATTTAAAAAGAAGGCCCAACACAGATATGGAATCAGTGAGCACAATGTAGAAAATAACTGATACAACTTATGCCATAACATCTTTAAATCAGTGTAATTCACTTTGCCTTAATACCACTAAATAATATCCGAAGCAAACAGACGTGCGAGTATCACAACTCTATGAGCTGGCACCGTGCCAAGAAAATTGAAAGGTACGTCAGAGCAGTAGAAAAGCCAAAAATCTTCAATTTTACCCCTTTCTTGGGCCCCACGTTGGGCGCCAGTTATCTGTTGGGGGTTAAGATTCCGGGGTGACAATAAAACCCTGGCAGATGTATTGCCCCCACTTCCCCCCCCACTTCCCTCTCCCCCCTTCCCACTCAGCACAGGCGATCGGGAGGGAAAGAAGGATAGAGAGAAGGGACGTGGAAAAATTAACAATGTTTTACTAATGCTACTAATAAGAATAGAGAAAATAATACAAAATATACAAAACCAATCTTGAAAGTCTCAGCAACTGCAGAGCCGGCAACCAAAGTCCTGGACTGGACTCTGCAGCCAACCGGAGCTGGATTCAGTCTGTCACTGGCCTCAGTTCGCAGGGACGACTAGCAAGGTCCTCTCCTAATGTCGGCCATAAGCAGAAGGGAAAAAGCAAAGGCAAAAGGGAAAAGGGAAAAAGGGACGAGATCCTCGTGATCTCCCACTTTTATATGAAGGATTCACGTGAATGGAATGTTATACACAGTTGGTCAGTTTCTTAGTCACTTGTTTCTCGTCGCCCCTCTCGCGAGATGTCCATCCATGCTTCTCAATAAGTTTGCATTCCATTGCTAGGTTTACCAAAACATGGGTCTGGTTCTCTGTTGGAGAATGGCCAAGAGAGAAAGGGCATGAGACCCTCTCTACGAAGAGGATCTCTTCTAGTTAGCATGAGTAGGCCTCAGTTAGCATGAGCTGAGAAGGGTGGGTGAGGAGGTATTGCCTGGGAAAGGCCTGCATAAACAAGTCTCACAGTCTCAGGAGGCAGCTCCTGAGAAAGGCCTGGGTAAACAAGTACCAGGAGGCAGCTCCGAGATAACGAGGGAACTCACGTACCAGGGGGGCCACAGAAGGGGACGGACTCATTATGTATGTTGGGATGGGCTCATTACGTATGCTATCAAATCGGTGTTTGACAAGTAGGCATAATTAATAGAGCTGTTATAAAAGCTTGCGTTCTGTAATCAATAAATGAAGTATGTTTATCATCCGCAACGGATGGCCGCATTTCTTCCTCCGTCGCCGTAGGCCCGAACTCATGCCGGGGCCTTGACCCCCGACATTTGGCGCCCGAACAAGCCGAACAACGGACCTAAAGGCCGAACAACGGACCTGAAGGCCGAGCCTGGACCTGAAGACCTAACGGGAACTTAAAGGCCTAAGGAGGATTTAAAAGGATTAACGGGGCGACGGAAACGACAGCGGCACCAGAAACAGCGACTGGCGGGCAAGAGCGACTGAACACTGTGCTGCGGTGTGTCGTCTCCGATGCCTGAACCGATTAAAGTTCGCTGCTGAAGGGCTACTAAGGGGCACTACAAAAAAAACAAGGATATCGCTGTAAGTAGTTCCATAAGAGGATACATAAGAGGATACATAAGAGGATACATAAGAGGACCGTGCCAGTAGTAGTATGGATAAAGGCGGCATGGATCAGAGGATGGTTTAGAAGTAGCCCTAAATCTTTTACAGTGCTTTTTAGAAAAGCGATCTTTTATAGTGCTTTGTAGAAAAGCGAAGGGTTGATAATAGTTGCGTTAAACAGCTAGCTGGTCTAGTAGCAACAGGGAGAACTAAGGGGTGTTTTCAGGATCCTGATTTATTGTTTGATGAGGGAGAGTGGATCAACGGAGAACCTCAAAGGACTATTAATTTGGTGCAAAGGCATGGGACCTGTGTTATGGAAGGCAGTAAGTCACCGTGAAAGATATATTCTTGGCCTTGTAACCGCCTGGAAACTGATAATTACTACAGTGAAGCAATTAAAACCTGAAAAGACTGTTACGGGCATTAGTGACTCAAAATTTGAACTTTGGGACAATACAGAGCAGAGAAAATGGGATAGAGTCAGCAATGGAAATCATGGGACTGTCTTAAAAGATCTTAAGGCTGAACGACCTGCTGCTGCCGGAATTTTTGCAGCGTTGCAGTCCAAGGCGGGGGGAGGAAAAATGCCGAGCGGGTGGCCTCCTGTACCATCATCTAACAACCAGTCCGGAGGATTGGAGTCGGACAATTTGCTTACAAGACCTGTGAAAGCTGAGAATGTTAAAGTCGTAAACGAGTGTACTATCAGTCCTTTTACCAATTTTACCAGTCTGCTTTTACTGTCTTTTAACCCTCTAACTCCTACGAAAGAGCTCAAGGAGTCGCCAGATGAGAACTGGGCAAAAGAACTCTGTGAAATGTAACAGCTGCAATTTATTGACTATCTTCAAGAGGCCATCAGTAAGCGGGTTGAAAACTTGGAAGCTGAGGAAGCACGGGTGTTGGGATTAGCAGTAGAGAATGCTAATGTTTGCTATCAACATGTTATTTGCAAGTTTTACAGTATATATTATGTGCTTCTGTGTATTGCCTCTCGGAAAATCAAGTAGCTTGTCAGGAATGTGCGTTCCCCCCCCTTCCATTCCCTCCTTCCCTCCCTCTTTTCAAGGTTTTACTTGCAAGATGGGGTCAGGAATAATTGCTTTCAGTTGTGTTCCTAGAAGATCAGTGTTGGAAGGTGTTTTAAGGCTTGGGAAAATATTGAAATCAGTGTTTTCTTGCTGTATAAGTTAAATGATTGGGAAAAGTGTCCGGAGGATAGAATCTTGTTGCAATTAATGTTGTTTTTGAGGCCAGCAGAGCAGGACAAAATGAATCCTTGCAAGAGATCATTAAATCATTTCGGACAGCTGAGAGAGTTAACTGATAACACACAGGTCACAGCAAACTTGTTAAAGTCGGCAAGATTCTTTCCTCATTAACCTGTTTTCTTTGAGGGTATCTGTTTAAGTATGTTGCAATTTTGGTAGGTCTGTGCTATATGGTATGATAAGTTCGTACTCTGTTAAATCGTGAGAATCCGTTGACTCAAAATGTGCATTTTGTGATAATTCAGAAAATCATGAGTAATTTAGTTCCTTACTGCGTGAATGTGGTCGTAAAGATTTTTGCGTGTAGTAGCTGTTGTTTTTTCTCTCTAGCATACTAGCCTTATTCCAATATCCAGACTTGCGCAACTCTGTGACAGGCTGTCTCTCATCTCGGTACACTAAATTTGGCTTTTTCATATGCACATCAAGTAAAGAATCCAGGTTTTGGACTAACAGTTAGAGCGCACCAGATGAGACACTGAAAACAAAACAAAGCAAAAGGGAAGGCCTTGCCCGGTTCAGCTCATTGCGATGGCGGGGGGGCGAGTACTGATGGGCTCCGGCGCCACTGACCCGTTTTGTCAGGGAGACCCAGAGGTACCTCCACCTGCCTGAGCAGTGAGCGGCTCAAAGGTGCAACGCAAAATTGAGGTATTGTCTTAAATTAGTGTAACTGTGATCTATCTGCATATTTGACCTGGGTATTTGGTTTTCACGTCTGAGCTCAGTATTTTAATTTGCATATTTTTAATGGGAACCGGTTCCATTGCTAAAATTCTGTCTTGCTTCACCTTAGGATTGCATTCTTACACATTAGAGTAATTGCTTATACTGTTATCTAGTAATTTTGAGGCCAGAAAAGAATTTAACGTGTTGAACTCCGCAAAAAAAAAACAAAAAACAAAAAAACAACTTGGTATTGTATGAAGTTATGAAGTTGTATTTAAGGGTTGCTGGAATATGAACTGATTTGGATCTTGGACAATAGAGTAATGGATTGATGTTTCTTATACTGGTTTATACTGTTTTTTGACATCTCTAAATTGTAAAAAGTAACTGGAGCTAAGGAATGTGTAACTGAGAAGTTTCCCAGAGCCTCCCACTTCGTACCAGCCATTATGCCAGCTGCGTGACCTTGGTTATCTCTAAACTGCAGCACGAAGAGACAGAAAAACAAAAATGGAAAAACCTGGCTGCCTGCTTTTGAAGCAGTGAAAAGGGGGGGGGTCCCCCCCCACTGCAGCGATGTAATACTGAATGGAGCAGTCCGAGGGTGCAGTTTGAGGTCATGGGAGAAAACGAAAGAAAGGCTGTTTTTTGAGACAAATGGAATGCCAAATTTGGAACAAAGTTTTAATACATGTATTCTTATAGTTGCCAGAAAGTCCTATAGCTCTCTTAGGTTAAGATTTGTTAAGTAAATTGTAAGCTCAAATAACGTTTTCTGAGAATTCTGTTTAGTTGCATGGCCTACAAGAAGCTGCTGGGATGGTGCAGATCTGCTTGTGCAAGTAAGGAATCTCCAAGGAAATTTCAAATGCTATTAACAGCCAATGTTGCGATAGAGCAAATTCTACACTGATAGATCTGAAACAGAACTTCGATCCGGTAAGGGAAAACAATATCTAATAACTATGACAGCCAAGGAATGAATTTATGACAACAATTTATGACTGCATTTGATTGGACTTGCAGATTTGTCTATAGCTACAACATGGAAACAACCTGTGATTATTGTGGGACAGTAGGCCATGATCCTTTTGTCATATATGTACCATTTGTGAAATGTAATTCTGATTTTCTTAGTTTGTAATCTATGTCTTTATAAGTTGCACTAGCTGGTTTTCTTAACAGCATGGCTTTTGGCATGCATAAATGTAAAACGTAAATTGATGCAGAACCTGCAAGTCTTTAACATCAGGTCATAGGCCATACTTGTATTTAGTCTGATCTTACATACTTGCAAAGTTTTTGTTGGTGATTCTGGGAGGTGTGAAGATAACAATTGGCATCATTCTGTAAAAAATTATTGAAGGCTCAACCCAATTAGCAGAATTTGGCACAGCTTTAAATTACTTAGAGCTTTTTAAGGAGGAACCTCTAAGTTTGATTTGTGATTCTGAGTACGTAGTCAAGATCCAACGCACATATCTGATTCTGAACTGTGCTTTTGTTTTAGTTTTGTTCCTTCTTAAAAGAAAAAGGGGGGAGAAGTAGGGAAAACATCACAAAACAAATTGTCAAAAGCATTGTATGTGATACTTTGCAAGTGTGACCCAAAACCATGCTAAATCAGAAAGAACCTACATTAGTTATGATCAAATCACTAGTTAATGGAGAAGGCCACATTAATTGATAACCTGGGGGAGAGGTTGTGCTTGTGTCTTTACAGATCAAGGGCCGCAATGGTTGCTGGCACGAAACGTGAAACCTGTGTTATCTTCTTGACAATGATTGTTCCAGCTGCTGTGTTTTGAATGCCTGCACAGACAAAGACTAACATGTGGAGTATTTTAGCCAACACGACTGACCAGGACTCTATGTGCCTAACTACGATGTCTCCGGTAAGACCGTTCCATACATGCTTGGTTGGCATCGCCCTTGATGACTACAGCAGCATCACACAACTGTTTCAAAATAGTGGTCAACGTAAAGGCATTGCAGCAAACTGTAATAATACCAACATGGCACTTTGGATTAATTGCCTCCTGGAAATAGACATTGAACCACAGGAACTGGAATTGCTGGGATTTGTGCCCATGGATGCTTGTATACAGCTGGTTTGTGGAAAGTGCCAGGACAATATGCTAAAGCATGGATGGATAAGACTGCAAAATATTAATGCTACCCTTGGTGATTATAGAAATGAAACTCGATGGTGTAATGCCTCGCAGAAAAATCCGAGGGATGTCATTGATAGTGTGGGACGGACTGTATGGTATATTCTTGATCTGTGAAGATAGAGCCTAACCAGGAATTCCTTCTAATGCTGTTGAAGGACTGTGTAACTTGGGACTATTGACTCTCTTAACACCCAATGTTTCTATGATAATAGGTCACAGAAAAGCGATACGGGAAAGACACCTTTTGCATGCATATAAGTCAAAATGTGATGATAATGTAGATTTTTGGGGGTTAAGGTTAAGGGTTTAGGATCGCTTGTATCTGGTGTTGGCACAACTACAGCTTTAAATATTTTAGAAAATTAGGATGCTGGCTAGTTAAGCAAACTAACAGAACTTCAAGGGCTTTAAGTGGACTTTTGTTAGATGTAGATTCTGTAAGACATGCCACACGGTAGAATAGAGCTGCGACAGACTTTTGTAATTGGCTCAAGGACATGGGTGTGAAGGATGTGATGGTCTCTGCTGTATGGATCTAAAAGATGAATAGATTTCAATCCATAAGGAAATTCAACGACTTATGGACCACTCACAAAAGATTCAAAAGGATATGGGGTTTTTCAACCTGGAAAGTTTGACGAACTGGCTGGGACTGGGAGGATGGGTCAAAGACCTTTTGCAAAGTCTGTTAGCTATTGTGCTTATTGCAGTTATTAGGCTTTTGTGTTTAAGCTGTATTTTATCCTGTATTAAGAGAATATTTGAGCACATGTTGAGACAAACTCTGCTCATCCTAAAAGAAAAAGGGGGGAGATGTTGGAGAATGGCCAAGAGAGAAAGGGCATGAGACCCTCTCTACGAAGAGGATCTCTTCTAGTTAGCATGAGTAGGCCTCAGTTAGCATGAGCTGAGCAAGGGTGGGTGAGGAGGTATTGCCTGGGAAAGGCCTGCATAAACAAGTCTCACAGTCTCAGGGGGCAGCTCCTGAGAAAGGCCTGGATAAACAAGTACCAGGAGGCAGCTCCGAGATAACGAGGGAATTCACATACCAGGGGGGCCACAGAAGGGGATGGACTCATTATGTATGTTGGGATGGGCTCATTACGTATGCTATCAAATCGGTGTTTGACAAGTAGGCATAATTAATAGAGCTGTTATAAAAGCTTGCGTTCTGTAATCAATAAATGAAGTATGTTTATCATCCGCAACGGATGGCCGCATTTCTTCCTCCGTCGCCGTAGGCCCGAACTCATGCCGGGGCCTTGACCCCCGACAGTTCTCCAGGAAAATGCAGTTAATATGAAGGCTTTAGCTGACAGGCAAAATTCACTGAAAGAGAAACTTGTTTTTAACAAAACCAGGACAGTAGCCAGTTGTAAGAAAGCGACTAAGAAGACTAATCGGGCTACAGATGATGGCAAGGGGCCACATTCATCCCCAGGGGCATCATCAGGGGAGGAAGTGACCGTTACCCAGTCTTTTTCTCCAAGCGAGCTGAGAGAGTTGCGAAAAGACTGTACTCGTAAAGATGGTGAGAATATGTTAACCTGGGTGCTCCGATGCTGGGATAATGGGGCTGACACAAGAGAACTGGAGGGCGGAGAAGCCAAACAGTTGGGATCTCTGTCAAGGGATTGCACCCTTGATAGGGCAATTGCCAGTGAGCCCAACCCCACGGCCCTCTGGACCCGACTCTTGACAGCCATGAAAACAAGATTTCGTAACAAGGATGACTGTCAATGCACATCAAGGAAACGGAATACTATGGAGCCAGGTATCCAGTTCCTGAGAAAGTTAGCTGTGCGAGAGATTATCTATTTTGGGCCAGATAGCCAGGAGGGGGTGAATCCACATAGAGTTGAGTGTACACGGTCTATGTGGCGCAGATTCTCACAAAGTGCACCACCTACATATGCTAAGATATTGGCAGGAATGTTCGTGTCGACTGGTGGTAGACAAAGTGTTAATGACATGACTGAGCGGCTCCGGGAATTTGAGGAAAACCTTTCTGATCCCCTGGGGGCTTATGTCTCTAGGGTGGAGAAACTGAGTGAAACAACTGTTGACTGTTTTGAAAAGCTGTTGAGAGAAATGAAAGCACTCAGGGAAGACACACATGCCTCACCATTTGTATGAACCAATGTTTCAGCTATTAGGAGAAAGCGTTTCCAATATCCAGAGAGAGAGAGAAAGCATTTTCAGTCCCCAGGGAGAGAGAGAAGGCGTTCCCAATCTCCAGAGAGAGAACACAGGCAGGCCACCATCAGAGGTTTACTGTGGTCCCTCCTACGTGAGCAGGGAGAAGATATGAGTAAGTGGCACAATAAAACTACTGGGGAACTTCAAGAACGAGTGCATGAGTTAACAGGGCAGGCTTCTAGGAAAAGGGCTGCCCCGGTTTACAAAAGAGATTCTGATGCTCGTGAAGGAACCTCTAATTCACACCGAGTGACCGTGGAAGACCGAGATGAGAGGTGCCCTGCCTCCAGCCAGGCGGAGGAAAGGGATAACAGAGTTTACTGGACGGTACAGATAAGATGGCCTGGTACAACACACCCCCAGGAGTACAAGGCTTTGGTGGACACTGCTGCTCAGGGCACAATAATTCCTTCAGACTGTAAGGGGACACAACTCATCGGTATTTTTGGAGTGACCTGCGGGATCCCAAGAGCTGACTGTTGTAGAGGCTGAAATGAGCCTGACTGGAAAAAACTGGCAAAAGCATCCCATTGTGACTGGCCCAGATGCTCCATGCATCCTTGGCATAAACTACCTTAAGAGAGGGTATTTTAAGGACCCAAAAGGGTATAGGTGGGCATTTGGGATAGCAGCTGTGGACACTGAGAAAACTCAACAGCTGTCTGATTTGCCTGGTCTTTGAGATGACCCTTCTGTTGTAGGACTGCTGATGGTTGATGATCAACAGGTGCCAGTTGCTACCACAATGGTGCATCGTCGACAGTATCGCACCAATCGGGACTCTTGGATTCCTCTTCAGAAACTGATTCGTCAACAGGAAAGCCAGGGTGTGATCAGTAAGACTCGCTCACCTTTCAGTAGCCCAATTTGGCCAGTGCGTAAGTCTAGTGACGAGTGGAGATTAACTGGAGACTACTGTGGCCTGAAGAGGGAAGGGGGAAAAAGGGTGAAGGGAAACCTTCTCCCACGGTTTTGATTGTCTCCCCACGATCAGACCACGACAAAAACAAAGAATCAGTGTGGTGAGGCTGTAGAGTGGCCGTTGGTTTGTCCTGCAAACAAGCTCTGAATGCGGATTCTTGCAGGTGTAGTGGAGCAGGCAGCAGCGTCTCTGAGCAAAGCTCTGGGGCACGGGGTCCTGTGTGCTGGGGACAGCTTCCCTCGCCATTCTCTGCTCCCTCCTCCTTCAAGCAGGGGCTGCCCCACGCCGTGCACAGCCAGTCCCAGCCGGGCCCGGAGGTGGGTGTCTCCGTGACGACCGCCCGGGCTCTATGATGTGGGCGCCTTGAGATAACCAGAGGCCATTGTGACACGGGGGTCCCCGCCCTGACCGTGGGGGTATTTAAGCAGCAGCTTCTCAGGAGCAGCAGCTTCTCACGAGGCAGCATCTCCGCTGGGTGCTCGCCGCAGCTCTGTGGTAGACGAGACCCAAGATGCCCATTGACGAGGAGGCGAACGCCCCCTCCCAGCCCCCCTTGCTCCATAGGCCACAGGGAAGGGTCGGGAAAGGGCAGGAGGGAGAGGCCGGCGACGCGGCTCTTTGGGACACAGCCCAGCACATCATCATTGAGGCCATGCGCGGGGCTGTGGCTGAGATCGTAGGAGATGGCCAGGAACCGGAGGAACAGCAGGACCTGGCCCAGTGCATGGACTTGCAAGATAAGAACAGCAGAGAGGGGTGCCAAGGCGGAGACACCATCCACAGCATCTGGATCAACCCCTCGGTCCAGGAGCACCTCCAGGACGCCCCTGCAGGTCCCCAGGAGGGGTCTGGCTTGACCAGCCGCACAGACACGGAGGCGGCAGCAGAGGCAGAGCGCCCGGCTCCTGCCCAGCACAGCCCCACAGAGGACGATGTGGACCTGTCAGACATTGTGGAGAACATCGTCAGCGAGGCCGTGCG
This sequence comes from Streptopelia turtur, assembly GCA_901699155.2. Classification (NCBI taxonomy): domain Eukaryota; kingdom Metazoa; phylum Chordata; class Aves; order Columbiformes; family Columbidae; genus Streptopelia; species Streptopelia turtur. The sequence continues at coordinate 110,360 of CABFKC020000278.1, read as the reverse complement.
CAGGGCTGAGGCTGAGATCCAGGGACCTGGCCAGCAACCGCTGGAACAGCAGGACCTGGCCCAATGCACGGATGTTCCAGTGGCAGCACCAGCACCCGCAGGACTTGAAGCCATTGAGGCTCATTTGGCAGGAGAGGAGGAGGGACAGGCCAGCACAGCCCCTCTCGTCCAGCTGCAAAGGAGGAAGAAGAGAACACGGTTTCTCCGATGTCTGGAGAGCATGGAGGAGAGACCAGCGCAGACATGGCCTGCCCAGCGCAGGGCCCAGCTCCACGGCGACGGCCTTCCCGGTTCCGGAGGGCGCTGCGGGCTCTGCGCAGGGCTTTCCGCTGCAGCTGCACCGCGGGACAGCAAGAGGAGTAGAGCCCGGCTGCCAGCGCCACGCGGGTGCCTGCGCATGCGGCTGGTCCTGAGCCTGCGCAGCGTCCAGAGGGAGCGTCTGAGGGTGCCACGCCAGGGATGGGTGCATGGACGGCGACCGCGGCGTTCACCTGCCCTGAGGACACGGTGCTGCCAGCCTCTGCTCGGCCTTGGATTGTTTTCAGAAATCAATAAAGCCAATAAAAAAAAAATGACAGTTTTCCCCCTGTGCTCATCTGTTCCTGCTCCACCTCGGGACAAAGAAGGCTGCAGGAAATCTCTGTCCTCGGGGTGTCCCGGCATTGGCTGCGGGAAGCCCTGGGCTGGTGCTGCCGCAAGCCGGCAGTTTGGCTGGGTCCCTCTCAGGCTCCCTTCCCACCTGCCTGTCTCCAATTCCAGTCCAGGACTTGGAACATTTGAGATCTATTGCCGACTTGGCCTGGTTGACCTAATCCCTGCACCATACGGCATCCCCTTCGTCTCACAAGGAACCTCCCCATTGTGGGGGTGTTTCAGAGCACCTACATGAGCTGATACAGGTGAGACCCTCCAAACCGACATGTGGTCCCTCGCCTCCACCGAGGGTCTTCCAAGTCAGGCAGAGCCGGCTGCTCGCTCCCTTGCTGGAAATCTGAGCCATGATCCATCTCTGCACAAGCTCTGATGCACCAGGCTTCCAGCATCACGAGAGCACGTTCAGGCCTGAGACTCCGGGGAGAAGCGCCGCAAACAGGGCTGGTCTGGAGAAGAAATCCACCCGCTCAGAGCTTCGTCTCAGATGCGAGTGACTCTGCCCTGGGTTTCTGGGGCCCAAAAATGGAGGGAGGCTCAGGTATAAACCCATTTAGCCAAGAGCCGCAGCAGCTGCTGATCCCTGTGTGGCGCATTGCAAACCAGCCAGGGCTGTCTGTGGCTGCTGCAGGCCCCGGGCTGCAGCCTTCGCAGCATCCTCCTCTTCCCCAGCACCCCCGTGCACTGCACAGAACCAGAGCTGATTGCAATGACTGGGGCAGCACCGGGCAGCAGCAGCATCTCTCTCCCCAGCCTCCAGCTGCCCAGTTGCCCTGCGGGGAATTTCTGCCTGGGAAGGGCAGAGTTGTATTGCGATCGGCCGGGGGCTCAGGACAAAGCACAGCACCGCCACGTCCCCGGAGCAGAGCCCTTCTTTTCCTGGCTCGGACTGGTGTATTCCTCCTGCTCACAGCGCGGTCCTTCTCTGGGATAAGGTGACGCCAGCACTTTCAGGGAAACTGGAACTTCATGATGGAGTGGACATGAAACAGCCACACTTCCCGAAAAGCCAAAGGAGTCAAATTGACATGGAACAAAGCAAGTAACTTGCCACAGCTGTCCAACCTGCGCTCCTCAGGCGGGACGCGACCGGCGACATGTTCTGGTGCTGCGGGGCTGTGCCGCAACAAGTCAGTTGGGGCCGTGGCCAGAAAGGTAGTGATGTACATCTAGAGATACCCACATCGTTTTGTGGGAAGCATCTGTTTCCTCGGCACGATTTGGAACGCTTTTGACACACGGGACTTGCTGAGCCCTAAATCACAGCTGCGTTGACTCCTCTAAGCCTCCCAGTTCCAATTCAGCAGGTGCCCAGTTCAAGGTGTTGACACAGCAATGTGTACTTCTCTTTAATATGTATTATATGTTCTCTCTGAAATCAACACTCCCTTCCTAGGAGCAATCTGGGTCCCAGTGTAGGCTACGAAGACATTGGACTTATTGAGAGTAGTTTACCAACAGTAATTTGCAAACAGGAGGAGTTCTTGCTAAATTAACAGCAAAAGCCATGCTGAAAAATGCAAGGGAGCCATCAGGGACAGCTGGAGTCGTGCTCGGGAGCCGTGTCCGCGCGTGAAGATTTATGTGTCTCGCTGGGTAGTGCCCAGAGAGTTGGTCTGATCGCACTGCAGAGCTCCAGGAGACATCAATGTGTTTGCTTCTTTCCTACACCAAGCTTTAAAGGCTGGTTTTGATAGTCAAATGGGATTCAAACGTAACGTTCCTCCAAGAAGGCCTTGGGTAAGTCATTTCCCAAAATTCAAACTTCTTTTCCCAGGGAGGCTGAATTTCCTCCACAGCAATCAGATGTCCTTAGTTTGCCTAAAAATACTTGGATGGCTCTAATTCTTCACGGGTATCAGGACAGCGTTACTGGAATCTGAGGAACATAAATGCCCAACATGTCACTGGATGGATGTTTCTCCTGATGCTTTAGTTGCCAACAAGTTCCTGCGCCAGGTAATGCGATGACTTTTACATACGCTGTTCGTAAGAAAAGTCTGTTTGTAAAAAATACGGATTTACATCTCCTTAAGCAAGGCTGTATTGCTTAAGGCTGAATTTCCTGTTCAAACACATTATCTGTTGTTCCAGAAGGTCACAACTCTAAATTTAGAGGCAATTTGTCCAATTCGGGTCACAGTTTTGTTGAGCGTGATCGCCTCACATTCAAATTCAGCATTAACACTGAAGGACTTTAAATACCAAAGTATTAAATAAAGGATTAAATACCAATCCTTAACTTCCATGTTTAATGTGACATGTTCCTATCTCTGTATGTTGATTTATTTTAGGTTTGATGGCATTTGCAGGAATGCACAAGTAATTTGACTCCGCAGAGGCTTTTGTGTGGAGATCTGCTGAAGTTTCTGGAATATATTCTGTAACGTTACCTTTCCGTAAATGGTTTTTCTGCCTCCAGGCTGTGAACAACTTCAGAAATGGAACTGGCTACACAAAAAGGGTCCGTAAGCAGCTTTGGCAGCAGCCGCCACCACTCGTGACACCTCCTGCCGCTCTGGTGACAAACGCAGGACTTTCCAGATCTTCCTCTCTGCCCATCAGCAGTTGGTCAGAAGAGAAGGTGAGTTCTACTTCAATACACACCATGACTCTTGGATTTCAGTAGGGCTTATTTGCCACGTGTTTGCATTTATTCCCCGGACTATCAGGTTCCTGCTCCAACACAAGCAGCTTTACCACATCTCCTGGGCCCCCAAGGACAATTGCTGCTATCTAAATTATGTTGTCATAACTATACAACTGGGGGCTCAGGGGCTGCTTCCCGGGTGAGGGGGCACCGTTCCCGAGGGCTCGGCCCCACCGCCCGCCAACACCACCCGGTAATACTGCCTGGTAATACCGCCCAGTAATACTGCCTGGTAATACCACCCGGTAATACTGCCTGGTAATACCGCCCAGTAATACTGCCTGGTAATACCACCCAGTAATACTGGCTGGTAATACTGCCCGGTAATACTGCCCAGTAGTACTGCCTGGTAATACCGCCCGGTAATACTGCCTGGTAATACCACCCGGTAATACTGCCTGGTAATACCGCCCAGTAATACTGCCTGGCCACACTGCCCGGTAATACCGCCTGGTAATACCGCCCGGCATCTCAGCGCCACTGCCAGGGGAACAAAACACACCATGAGGAGCGACTGAGGGCTCAGCCACAGCTCCACTCTGGTTTTGAACGTTCCCAGCACAGGCTGATGTCCCCCTGTAACACACAGAGGTGAGGGGGAACCTCCCCCTCCCACATCTAAAACTCTGTCGGGGGTCAGGACCCCGGCATGGGTTCGGGCCTATGGCGACGGAGGAAGAAATACAGCCATCCCTTGGAGATGATAAACATGCTTCATCTTTATTGGCACACGCACAAGCTTTTATAACACTTCTATTAACTATGCCTACTTGTCAAACACCGATTTGATAGCATACATAATGAGCCCATCCCAGCATACATAATGAGTCCGTCCCCTTCTGTGGCCCCCCCTGGTATGTGAATTCCCTCGTTATCTCGGAGCTGCCTCCTGGTACTTGTTTATCCCGGCCTTTCTCAGGAGCTGCCCCCTGAGACTGTGAGACTTGTTTATGCAGGCCTTTCCCAGGCAATACCTTCTCACCCACCCTTGCTCAGCTCATGCTAACTGAGGCCTACTCATGCTAACTAGAAGAGATCCTCCCCGTAGAGAGGGTCTCATGCCCTTTCTCTCTTGGCCATTCTCCAACATCTCCCCCCTTTTTCTTTTAGGACGAGCAGAGTTTACAGGATAAAACACAGCTTAAACACAAAAGCCTAATAACTGCAATAATCACAATAGCTAACAGACTTTACAAAAGGTCTTGACCCATTCTCCCAGTCCCAGCCAGTTCATCAAACTTTCTAGGCCGAAAAACCCCATATCCTTTTGAATCTTTTGGGAGTAGTCCATAAGTCGTTGAATTTCCTTATGGATTGAAATCTATTCATCTTTTAGATCCATACAGCAGAGACCATCACATCCTTCACACTCATGTCCTTGAGCCAATAACAAAAGTCTGTTGCAGCTCTACTCTACCGTGTGGCATGTCTTACAGAATCTACATCTAACAAAAGTCCACTTAAAGCCCTTGAAGTTCTGTTAGTTTGCTTAACTAGCCAGCATCCTAATTTTCTAAACTATTTAAAGCTGTAGCTGTGCCAACACCAGATATAAGCGATCCTAAACCCTTAACCTTACCCCCCAAAAATCTACATTATCATCACATTTTGACTTATATGCATGCAAAAGGTGTCTTTCTCGTCTTGCTCTTCTGTGATCTATTGTCATAGATACATTGGGTGTTAAGAGAGTTAATAGTCCCAAAATACACAGTCCTCCAACAGCATTAGAAGGAATTCCCGGTTAGGCTCTATCTTCACAGATCAAGAATACACCATACAGTCTGTCCCACACTATCAATGACATCCCTCGGATTCTTCTGCGAGGCATTACACCATCGAGTTTCACTTCTATAATCACCAAGGGTAGCATTAATATTTTGCAGTCTTATCCATCCATGCTTTAGCATATTATCCTGGCACTTTTCACAAACCAGCTGTATACAAGCATCCATGGGCACAGATCCCAGCAATTCCAGTTCCTGTGGTTCAATGTCTGTTTCCAGGAGACAATTAATCCAAAGTGCCATGTTGGTATTATTACAGTTTGTTGCAATGCCTTTACGTTGACCACTATTTTGAAACAGTTGTGTGATGCTGCTGTAGTCATCAAGGGCGATGCCAACCAAGCATGTATGGAACGGTCTTACCGGAGACGTCGTAGTTAGGCATATAGAGTCCTGGTCAGTCATGTTGGCTAAAATACTCCACATGTTAGTCTTTGTCTGTGCAGGCATTCAAAACACAGCAGCTGGAACACAGGTTTCACGTTTCGTGCCAGCAACTATTGCGGCCCTTGATCTGTAAAGACACAAGCACAACCTCTCCCCCAGGTTATCAATTGATGTGGCCTTTTCCATTGACTAGTGATTTGACCATAACTAATGTAGGTTCTTTCTGATTTAGCATGGTTTTGAGTCATACTTGCAAAATATTTCATCACATACAATGCTTTTGACAATTGATTTTGTGGTGTTTTCCCTACTACGTACTCAGAATCACAAATCAAATTTAGAGGTTCCTCCTTAAAAAGCTCTAAGTAATTTAAAGCTGTGCCAAGTTCTGCTAATTGGGTTGAGCCTTCAGTCATTTTTACAGAATGATGCCAATTGTTATCTTCACACCTCCCAGAATCATTAACAAAAACTTTGCAAGTATGTAAGATCAGACCAAATACAAGTATGGCCTATGACCTGATGTTAAAGACTCGCAGGTTCTACAGCAATTTACGTTTTACATTCATGCATGCCAAAAGCTGTGCTGTTAAGAAAACCAGCTAGTGCAATTTATAAAGACATAGATCACAAACTAAAGAAATCAGAATTACATTTCACAAATGGTACATATGGCCTATTAAGACTTAAATTCATTCCCTGCATTTTCTTGATGAGAGTGACAATTGGCATATAACAGTGAGTATATCGGTGTGCCAGCAATCTCATCATACTGTCCCACAATAGCCACAGGTTGTTTCTAGGTGGTAGCTATAGACAAATCTGCAAGTCCAATCAAATACAGCCAGCCTGTAAAGTTGTCATAAATTCATTCCTCAAAGTTCCTGACTCCATTCTGGCTGTCACAGTTATTGGATATTGTTTTCCCTTACCGGATTGAAGACCCGTTTCAGATCTATCAGTGTAGAATTTGCTCTATCGCAACATTGGCTGTTAATAGCATTTGAAATTTCCTTGGAGATTTCTCACTTGCAGCAAGCAGATCCGCACCATCCCAGCAGCTTCTTGTAGGCCATGCAACTAAACAGAATTCTCAGAAAACATTATTGGAGCTTACAATTTACTTAACAAATCTTAACCTAAGAGAGGTATAGGATTTTCTGATAACTATAAGTATTCATGTATTAAAACTTTGTTCCAAATTTGGCATTTCATTTGTCTCAAAAAACAGCCTTTCTTTCGTTTTCTCCCATGACCTCAAACTGCACCCTCGGACTGCTCCATTCAGTATTACATCGCCACAGTGGGGGGGGAGATCCCCCTTTTCACTGCTTCAAAAGCAGGCAGCCAGGTTTTTCCATTTTTGTTTTTCTTTCTCTTCATGCTGCAGTTTAGAGATAACCAAGGTCACGCAGCTGGCATAATGGCTGGTACGAAGTAGGAGGCTCTGAGAAACTTCTCAGTTACACATTCCTTAGCGCCATTTACCTTTTACAATTTAGAGATGTCAAAAAACAGTATAAACCAGTATAATAAACATCAATCCATTATTCTATTGTCCTAGATCCAAATCAGTTCATATTCCAGCAACCGTTAAATACAACTTCATAACTTCATACAATACCAAGTTCACATCCACTATAACAGTTTCCTCTCCTTTTTTTTTTCTTTTTTTCTTTTTTTTCTCTTTTTTTTTTTCTTTTTTTTTTTTTTTTTTTTTTTTTTTTTGCGGAGTTCAACACTTTAAATTCTTTTCCGGCCTCAAAATTACTAGATAACAGTATAAGCAACTACTCTAATGTGTAAGGATGCAATCCTAAGGTGAAACAAGGCGGAATTTACACTAATTCAAGACAATATCCCAATTTTTGCATTGCACCCTTGAGCCGCTCACTGCTCAGGCAGGTGGAGGTACCTCTGGGTCTCCCTGACAAAACGGGTCAGTGGCGCCGGAGCCCATCAGCACTCGCCATCGGACTGAGCAAGGCCTTCCTTTTTGCTTTGTTTTGTTTTCAGTGTCTCATCTGGCGCGCTATAAGTGTTATTCCAAAACCTGGATTCTTTACTTGATGTGCATACGAAAAAGCCAAATTTAGTGCATCGACATGAGAGACTGCCTGTCACAGAGTTGCGCAAGTCTGGATATTGGAATAAAGCTAGCATGCTGGAGAGAAAAATAACAGCTACTACATGCAAAAATTTTTACGACCACATTCACGCAGTAAGGAACTAAATTACTCATGATTCTCTGAATTATCACAAAATGCGCATTCTGAGTCAACGGATTCTCATGATTTAACAGACTACGAACTTATCTTACCATATAGCACGAACCCACCAAAATTGCAACATACTTAAACAGATACCCACAAAGAAAACAGGTTAATAAGGAAAGAACCTCACAGACTCTAACAAGTTTGCTGTGACCTGTGTGTTATCAGTTAACTCCCTCAGCTTGTTGAAGTTCAAAATCGCCCTGCCTGTAAAACTGTCTGAAATGATTTAAGGACTTCTTGTAGAGATTTATTTTGTCCTGCTCTGCTGGCCTCAAAAACAACATTAATTGCAACAAGATTCTATCTTCCGGAGACTTAGCAGCCAACACTGATTTCAATATTTAACAAGATCTTCCTTCCCTACAATTCCGAGTGCTTTCCCAAGTTTTAAAACACCTCTCAATACTGATTTTTTAGGAACACAAGTGAAAACAAGTATCCCTGACCCCATCTTGCAAGTAAAAACCTTGAGAAGAGGGAGGGAGGGAGGAAGAGAGGGAAGGGGGAAGGGGGAAGGGTTGGGGGGGGGGAACGCACATTCCTGACAAGCTGCTTGATTTTCCGAGAGGCAATACACAGAAGCACATAATATGTACTGTAAAACTCACAAATAACATGTTGATAGCAAACATCAGCATTCTCCACTGCTAATCTCAAAACCCGTGCTTCCTCAGCTTCTAAGTTCTCAACCCGCTTACTGATGGCCTCTTGAAGATAGTCAATAAATTGCAGCTGTTACATTTTACAGAGTTCTTTTGCCCAGTTCTCATCCGGCGACTCCTTCTGCTCTTTCGTAGGAGTTAGAGGGTTAAAAGACAGTAAAAGCAGACTGGTAAAATTGGTAAAAGGACTGACAGTACACTTGTTTACGACTTTAGCACTCTCATCTGTCACAGGGTCTTTGAGTAAGTTGTCTGACTCCAATCTCCTGGACCCGCTGCTCCCATCAGAGTCGGACGATGGCACAGGAGGCCACCCGCTCGGCATTTTTCCTCCCCCCGCCCTGGACTGCAACGTTGCAAAAATTCCAGCAGCAGCAGATCGTTCAGCCTTAAGATCTTTTAAGACAGTCCCATGATTTCCATTGCTGACTCTATCCCATTTTTTCTGCTCTGTATTGTCCCAAAGTTCAAGTTTTGAGTCACTAATGCTCGTAACAGTCTTTCCAGGTTTTAATTGCTTCACTGTAGTAATTATCAGTTTCCAGGCGGTTACAAGGCCGAGAATATATCTTTCACGGTGACTTATTGCCTTCTACAACACAGGTCCCATGCCTCTGCATCAAATTAATAGTCCTTTGAGGTTCTCCGTTGATTTATCATCATCTATAACCATATCCCATAATACATCTCCTAGTTTTCTCTACTCTCCCTGTTGCTACTAGACCAGCTAGCTGTTTAACGCAACTATTTTCGACCCCTCGCTTTTCCAAAAAGCACTGTAAAAGATTTAGGGCTACTTCCTTTTATCCATGTTCCTTTTATCCGTGCCGCCTTTATCCATACTACTACTGGCACGGTCCCCTTCTGTATCCCCTTCTGTATCCCCTTCTGTATCCCCTTATGTATCTACTTACAGCGATATCCTTTTTTGCCCTGCCCTTTAGTAGCCCCTCAGCAGCGAACTTTAGTCGGTTCAGGCGTCAGAGACGACACACCGCAGCACAGTGTTCGGTCGCTCTTGCCCCCCGGTCGCTGGTCCGGTGCCGCTGTCGTATATCCGTCGCTTTTGGGCCCGCGTGCGTTGCTAGTTCTTGTAAGTCCCCGTTAATCCTTGTAAGTCCCTGGTAGTCCTCCAGGTCCCCGTTAGGTCTGCAGGTCCGGGTTCGGCCTTCATGTCCGTTGTTCGGCTTTCAAGTCCGGGTTCGGGCGCCAAATGTCGGGGGTCAAGACCCCGGCATGGGTTCGGGCCTACGGCGATGGAGGAAGAAATACAGCCATCCGTTGCGGATGATAAACATGCTTCCGTTTATTGATACAGAGCGCAAGCTTTTATAACAGTTCTATTAATTATGCCTACTTGTCAAACACCGATTAGATAGCATACGTAATGAGCCCATCCCAACATACATAATGAGTCCATCCCCTTCTGTGGCCCCCTGGTATGTGAATTCCCTCGTTATCTCGGAGCTGCCTCCTGGTACTTGTTTACCCAGCCCTTTCTCAGGAGCTGCCTCCTGAGACTGTGAGACTTGTTTATCCAGGCCTTTCCCAGGCAATACCTTCTCACCCACCCTTGCTCAGCTCATGCTAACTGAGGCCTACTCATGCTAACTAGAAGAGATCCTCCCCGTAGAGAGGGTCTCATGCCCTTTCTCTCTTGGCCATTCTCCAACAGAGACCCGCGATCCTGCAGGAATTATTTCACTCACCCACACGGGAGATGAGGGAATCCCGGTCCCGGGAGGCTCCCTCAGGCAGCCATCCTGCCCAAGGGGGGGCTCTCGGCGCAGCATTTGGCGCGTGCTCCGAGATGTCCACAGAGCAGGCAGCCTGGTTCTGAACACGTTTCTGAAAGAGCATATAGATTTATTCTAGTCAATAATGTAGAAAAAATTCTGTATATCTATTTTGACAACAGAGCCAAGAAGACCTGGAAGCGCAAAGAAAACCAAGAACCATACATAGAGCAGAGAATGGGATGAAACGAGTGCTTCAAATTAATATGTACAGAGATGAAAAAATCTCTAATCAGAGTGCTCCCCCAATTTATTTCACAGAAATGTTCATGTATAACAGAAGTTTGAATGTATGTGTACCGTGAATAAATAAATCGTTTTTGGATTTCAGTAAAGCTTTGATAGTGTCTCTCACAGCATTCTCCTGGACAAGACGTCCAGCACACAGCCGGATAAACACACAGGGCAGTGGGTGAGCAATTGGCTGACGGGCCGGGCTCAGAGCGTTCTGGTAAATGGGGCCATGCTGGGTTGGACACCAGTCACTGGTGGGTTCCACAAGCTCCATCTCAGTGCCAGCAGCCCTGGCTGTACACACAGACTGGGGCACGAGATGCTGGAGAGCAGCTCTGCAGAGGGATCTGGGGTTTCTGGGTGCAGGTCTGGGCGCCACACGATAAAAAGGAGATAAAGCTATTGGAGAGTGTCCAGAAGAGGTTGGTGAAGGGTTTGGAGAAGAAGCCATATGAGGAGCAGTTAAAGTCACTTGGGTTGTTCAGCCTGGAGAAGAGAAGACTGAGGGGAGACCTCATCACGGTCTGCAGCCTCCTCACAAGGGGAGGAGGAAGGGCAGGCGCTGATCTCTCTGGTACCAATGACAGAACCCAGGGAATGGCAGAAGATGTGCCAGGAGAGGTTTGGGTTGGACATGAGGAAAAGGTTCTTCCCCCAGAGGTGCTGGACACTGAACAGGCTCCCCAGGGAGGTGCCACGGCCCCAACCTGACAGTGTTCAAGACTGGACAACGTCCTCAGACACACGGGGTGACCTGTGGGTGTCCTGTGCAGGGACAGGAGCTGGACTAATGATCCTTGTGGGTCCTTCCAACTCCCAACTCAGGCCAGTCTGAGCTGAGATGGCTCCCGAACGAGCTTTCTCTCCCGCATTTAATGCGCAGACACTCCGGGAGAGCCCGGGCGGGTCTGACACGGCCGGTGCCGCTGCCTGCCCGCCCCGCTCCGCCCCGAGTGCGGCGCCGCTCCCCGCGGCGCAGCGGCTCCCCCTGGGCCCGGCCCCGGCCCCGTTCCGCCTCGGCCACCTGGCGCTCCCGCTGGGCCCACGGCGCCTCCTTCACCTCGGTCACGAACACACACGGCACCTCCCGCTGCCCCGCGCCCGCCGCCTCACGGCCCCGGCACCCGAGCCCGCCCGCTCCAACCCGGCCCAGCGCCGGCGGAACTGCGGCTGCACCGCCCCGCGCTGCCCCCGGGAAATGGAGCCCGGCCCGCCCGCCGCCAGGAGCCCCGCGACGCACCGAGCGCTGGGGAGGGCGGGACAGGGCGGGACAGGACAGGACGGGACAGGGCGGGACAGGGCGGGACAGGACAGGGCGGGACAGGGCGGGACAGGCGGGCGCGGTGGCCTCGGGGGCACCTCCCCAGCAGCCCCAGCGAGGCGGGTTCTCCCCTCTCGGACGCGCCCAGCCCGGCCGCGGGCCCGGGGCAGCCCCAGGGCTCCAGGCGCCGTTCTCTCTCCAGAGCGGCTCCCGCTGTGTCAGGGCCGCCCCGCCCGCCTGTGTTGGGCTCCGGGCTGAGGCAGCGCGCCCTGGCGGTGCCGTTGGTGCCGTGGCCCGGCAGCCGTTCCTCGGGCTGTTCTCCGCTTGCCCGGTGCCGCACGCCGGGCTGGGCCGGATGCGCGGGCCCCGGCGCGTGGGGAACTCGCTGTGTGGGTTTTGCCCCGTCAGCACAGCGGCCTCCGGGTGGTTCCCGGGCTCTGCGCCTCGGGATAAACCTCGGGAGCCGTGCTGGGCTGACCCTGGCTGGACAGCAGGTGCCACCAAAGCTGCTCTGTCACTGCCCTCCCCAGCTGGGCAGGAGAGAGAGAAACAAAGCACTGATGGGGAGACAAGGACGGGAGACATCACTGACCATCACTGCCACAGGCAAAACAGACTCCACCGCTGGAAATTAATTCATTACCAATCAAATCTGAGTGGAGCCATGAGAAATAAAACCTCAATCTTAAGCCACCTTCCCAGCACCCCTCCGTCCAAAGAGCTACAGTAAGAAAAACGTTGGGCAGAAGGGTTTTGCTTAAAAAACGGTCAATAAGGTTTGTCTTTGCAGTATCAAAGGTTTGTTTCACAGGCCTCAGCTCCTTCAGCAAGGGGGTGGGTATTATTTAAGCCCCGGCAAATGGGTTTGTTCCATTTTTCATTAAAGAAACACTGGGATGGGAGACTCCGAAATAGCCCGATTTTCTGTAATTTACACTGGAGCAATGGAGATGAAGGAAGATGTTCAAGCTGGACGTGTCTCCTGGCGCCATGATGGTGACATCAGGAGCAGGAGGAGCAGTTGGGGCTTTCGAAACGTAACATTCTATACTGTTATAAATGAAGACAAGTTTTTAAGCCAATCAATTAATTTTTATTAAAGTTAACCAATTAAAGCAAGCGGTAATTAGGCAAAACAGCGCTGGGTGACCAGGGGAACTCGGTTCCGCCAACGGGCACACCCTCCACTCTTCGTGGGTGCTTATCTAAGTTTCACACGTGTCCATGCATTGGTTGATGCTGATCGCGGGCATCCAGCAGCTCTCCGGATTGGTGGAAGGTGTTGCTGTGGGAGAATTTGCTGTGGAAAATGTTGCCTTTTGAGAAACCGGACACTGCTGGTTTTTGGCTTTGAGAAGCTGAGTCACTGGGGGGCTTGTCCTATCTGACCTTGCTGCCTTATCCAGGCATTCAGGCCTTGGTTTAACTGCCACTACAAGGTCCTACAAAACATAATCAAACTTGTACAAACACAGTTACTACTTACAACAATATACACAATATAACTGAGTTCCACTCAATTTGTTCAACAATAACAATTCTGACCATTACTTATTACAATTCCCCCCTTTCCTTTTACCCATTTATTTGTTGATCAAATCGAGTTACCGCTTCTCGGGCTAGTAAGGTTATTTCGGCTTCTTCATCAGTGCCATGTTTCTGTAGCAGCATAAGGTGTACCTGCTCTACACGGCTTTTAATTAGTCCAATAAGTCGATTTAGGATACAGGGTCCAAAGGTTAGGGTAAGTAATAATATTATTAAGGGTCCAGCTATTGTGGATAGCAATGTACTTAGCCACAGGAATTGCCTAACCCAAGATTCATACCATCCTTGGGCAGCTTCTCTTTCCCTTTTTCGCTGTTCCAGTCTTTCCCTTAATTTCGCCATCGAATCTCGGACTACCCCTGTGTGATCTGCATAAAAACAACACTCTTCCTTTAAGGCTGCGCATAGTCCCCCTTGCTGTAAGAAAAGGAGATCCATTCCCCTTCTATTTTGTAACACCACTTCAGATAGTGAGGTTAGAGATCTCTCTAAGGCGGTTATGGAGTTTTCAATTCTCTCTAAGTCCTCATCTATCACAGCCTTCAATGAATTGAATCCTTGATTCTGTTGTACGAGTGAAGCTATTCCTGTTCCGGCTCCGGCTGCCCCTAACCCTAGCAACGTGGCTATAGTAATAGCTGTAATGGGTTCTCGCTTGATATGATGGAGCCCTGTATGCCAAATATCATACATCACATCTTCTGAATGATATAATATTTTTGGAACAATGACAACTGACATGCAATACTCTCGGGAACTGTTAAACACTTTTAAAGACACACATGGAGTAAGTCCCGTCCTGGAACATACCCATTTTGTTCCATTCGGGGGAATAATGTATCCCGTGGTCTCATTAAGGCTCGGTATGATATTCCCACAAAGTGACCTCCTGGAATTTGGTATTTTACCTATACAAGTCCCTATCCCAGTTACATGTTGCATAGTTATCCCTCTTTTCTGCTTTTCCCAAAGACACTGAACGGGCGCAGCTTCCTTGCTTATGGTATACGGACGATTATCCCCTATAGCTTCATAAAAGGGTGGATTAACGTTATAACACAACCAGCCACTATTGGTTAGGTTGGGTTGAGTATGGTTTAGGGTTTGATAAGTAGCTCGAATAATTTCCCATAAGGGATTTAAAGGTTCCGGGGCTTCAGTATTTAGAGATTTCAAGGTTTCAGCGACCATTTCCTCTCTTACTATTATATTTTCTTTTTCTACTGTCTTTGTTTCCCTACTTAGAGGGGAAGGGGATTTTACCACTGGATTGGGACCTATTGCTCGAAGGGTCAGTTTAACTTCTTCCTTCTTTATGATAAACATGCCTCCTCTGTCCTTACCTGGTACATAATACCGCATTCCCCAGGTTTTCCCAACAGGCCATCCACCTTGTTCAGGGTCTGTTACATTAAGGAATATATATTTACAATTGTTTTTAGCATCAAGGTCGGGGTCCCTACGGTAACCCAGCTGCATAGTGCTCGTGACTGAAGGAGGAGTGCATCCTACAGGTCCCCATCCAACCTTTAAGAATTTATCAGTATTTGCCGGAGGAATTGGCCAGTCTGAGGCAATTGTTTCACACCCCCAGTAAGCACAATAATAGTGTCCTGGGGTATTGCAATACGAGGGCCCTGTGCTGGGACACATATAGAACCCCGTTTTGTTAAGGCATGGCTCAACCTGAACCAATTGGCATAAGGTTGGAGTAAAAGAGGGTGACCGTGATGTGGTCTGTTGTTGTATTATCATTTGGTCTTCCCATCGATAGAGGGTCCATTTAAAAGGTTGGTGGGAATTCCCCTGGTCTATTGCTATTATTGCCGGTAAGATAAAGAGGATTAGGGAGAGCGACCCAGCCCCTGGTCGGCTGGAAATCAGCCAGTAGAGGTTCATTTTGTTGAAGGTCGTTTTGCTTAACAGAGTTGCTTTATTTCAGAAGTTTTCAGAGGCGCTTACCAATTCCCACAAGGATACCCCTCTGCCTTGCCCTAGGCCTATTCTGTCGCTTCAGAATAGCCGGGTAAGTTATCTTCTCGGTTGTTGTAGTCTTCAGGGAACTGCCTCCTGAATTCTCCCCTTATTCTGTCGCAACTCACTTTTCAATATCCAATTTAATAGGGCTATTTTAAATACCAGGTTTTGGCCACTGTCCCGAATCCTCACAGGGTCTGGACTTACGGGTTATAATACGAAAAGTATTGAATATTTTTATTACACTCTATGTTCTTAACTATAAGCTCCTCTCCTAACTGTACAATAGTTTTGTACCATTCTCTTCTATAATGTCCATATCTAGGCCAATCCTCCTGTCCAGTAATTTTCAATATTTCCACAGTCCTTATGGTTTCTCCCAAACACTCATCACACCATTGTTCAACCTGAGAAAGTTTTTCCCAATGCTGTATCCCGCACCCTCTACACACACGACATACCCAAGGATCACATTGTTTGCATACAGGACACGCGATATGTGACTTCCGCAATTCCTTACAGTTGTCCATAAGAAGCTTAGTGTCTACGGTTATACGTCACGTGTCTGCTTCCTCCTGAAGGTCAACTTTAACTCGTCTGGGTTCCCGGCGACTTCCCAGTCTGTATGCAGGATAGGACCTTTTACTCGGCTAGCGTGTGTCCATCCTCTTTCTGCGGTGCAGACTGCGGTATCTGTGGTGAGTAAAACAAGGAAAGGTCCCTCCCAGCGAGGGGTTAATGATGATTCCTTCCATGTTTTTACGAGTACTTGATCTCCTGGTTTAATACTATGTATTGCTATATCTAAAGGTGGTCTTTGGACCACCAGGCCTCGCTTTAACAGTTCTTGCCTCCTTTTCATGAGTTCTATAAGATATTCTTGTAACATCTTTTCTTCCACTTTAGGGTGTTCGATTGGTTTTTCCAAATCATAGGGCATTCCATATAACGTTTCAAAGGAGGAAAGTCCTGTATCGGCCCTCGGTTGTGTCCTTATGTTCAAGAGGGCTAAGGGGAGGCACTTCACCCAATTCATTTTGGTTTCTATCATTAATTTGGTCAGGTGCTTTTTAATTTCTCCGTTCATCCTTTCAACTTTTCCTGAACTCTGGGGGTGCCAAGGAATGTGATACTCCCATTTGGTTCCCAGAGCTTCTAACGTTTCTCTTAATTATTTTAGAAGTAATATGGGGTCCTCTGTCCGAATCGATGATTGACATGATCCCATATCTAGGTATGATATGCTCTAATAATATTTTTACTACTGTCTTTGCAGTGGCCCGAGCTACCGGAAAGGCTTCAACAAAGTGAGTTAGGTGGTCTACCATAACTAGAAGGTATTTATATCTGCCTACCTTTGGTAGCTCCGTAAAGTCTACCTGAATCCTTTCAAGTGTCTTTTTGGCTATTTGCCTCCCCCCCAGGGATTCTTTCCCTAAGGCGCTGTTTATTTATCCTTTGACATGTTAAACACTCTCCAACGATTCTTTTTGCTAAATCGTATACCCCCAGGGTCATATATTTATTAGCGAATTGATCTACCAGAGCCTGTACTCCCCAATGGGTTTGCCTATGAAACTCTCTCAAAACTCGCCAAGCTACTCCTCTCGGGAGCATTTCCCTCTCATCAGGTAGCCACCACTTCTCTTCCCGTTCAACTATTCCCATTTGTTCCAATTTCTCCTTTTCCTGATTTGTAAATCTCATAGCATACTTAGTTTGTACAGAGTCCTGTTCAACTGCTTTTATTACCAGTAACGCAGCTTTCCTAGCTTCCTCATCTGCTAAATTATTCCCTCTTATTTGTGTGGAGGTTCCCTTCCGATAGCCCTTTACATAAACTACCGCGATTTGTTTGGGCCCTCTTAATGCCTCCAAAGTTTGCTTTATTAAGGTCTCATGTATTAATCCTTTACCTTGAGAATTCATTAAGCCCCTTTCTTCCCAAATTTTTCCGAACGTGTGAACTACCCCAAATGCATATTTAGAATCCGTAAATATTCTTCCCCTTTTATCTTTTAACAACTGTAATGCCCTCAATACTGCAAATAGTTCACAAGCCTGCACCGACCATCCTGAGCTAAGGGGACCCGACTCCTTAGTTGTCCAACTGCTTCCATCTATTATGGCGTATCCTGACTTCCTTCTCCCGTCCACTACCCGAGATGATCCATCTACAAACAATTTTTCTCCACATAACAACTCCTCTTCCTCTAAATCTTCCCTTATCTTGGTTTGATATTCTATTACCCTGATACAGTCATGGGAAAGGGGTTCGCTCGGTTCTCCATACAGAAATTGAGCTGGGTTCTGCAAATTAGTAGTTTCAAGCTCTAACTTGGGAGAGTGCAACAGGATCCCTTCATATTTCAGTAACCTAGCATCCATAATCCACTTATCAGCTTTCTGCTGTAATACCCCTCATATATTATGAGGGGTATACACTTTTAACTCTCCTCCCATAGTTATCTTCCCGACTTCTTCGACTAAGAGGGCAGTAGCAACTATGGCCTGTAAACAGGTAGGTCAGCCGCGACTAACTGGATCTAATAACTTGGAATAATACCCCACGGGTTTCTTTTTACCTGCCCATTCTTGCGTTAGGACCCCGAAGGCCATTCCACGTTCCGTGTTAACAAATAGATAGAAAGGCCTCCGGGTATCCACCAGACTCAGTACTGGGGCATTTACTAAATCAGTTTTTAAGTTTCCTAATTGCTCGTCATCCTCTGTACTCCATTTCATCAGACCTTCCCCCACTAGCTTCTGATATAAGAACTTAACCTTGTTGCTGTAATTTTCAATCCACTGTCTACAGTAGCTGAAAAGACCTAAAAGTTGTCGCACTTGCCTTTTATTCTTGGGAGGCTGGAGGGATAAAATAGCATTTACCCGATCTGGATCTAGTCTCTTAGTCCCTTTGCTCAGCCAATGCCCTAGATATTTTACTTCCTCCTCAGTAAATTGCAGTTTAGATTTTGATACCTTTAAACCCTTTAGGCTCAAAAAATTTAATAACTTAATGCTGGTGCTTCGCACACTATCTTGGCTTTTCCCTGCTATTAATAGATCATCTACATATTGTACCAAAACTACCCCAGGTTCCAGTTCGAAGTCTTCCAGGACTTGTTCCAGGGCCTGTCCAAAGAGGTTTGGTGACTCAGTAAATCCCTGTGGAAGAACCGTCCATCTAAGTTGTTGTTTCCGATGGGTATCAGGGTTCTCCCACTCAAAGGCAAAATAGTCACGACACTCTTCCCTCAGAGGACAGGCCCAGAAGGCATCCTTTAGATCAATTACACTATACCAGGACAATTCTGGGGACAACTGGCTCATTAGGTTGTAAGGATTGGCCACTACTGGGAACCTAGTTACCGTCCTTTTATTTACTTCACGGAGGTCTTGCACTAAACGATAGGACCCATCTGATTTCTTCACAGGTAATATGGGGGTATTATGGGGCGACATGCACGGTTCTAGCAGTCCCTGTTGTAATAATCGATCAATTACAGGTTGCAAGCCATGCCTCCCATCCTGTGATATAGGGTATTGTTTAACACGTATCGGTACTCCCGGATCCGTTATTGTCACTGTAATCGGTGGAATATCCAATTTTCTGACCGACTCGGGAGTGTACCATACTTCAGGATTGATCTTAGCTTCGTCTTCGATTGTTAATGCATACAGTTTCACCTTCAATTCTTGATCTTTTACCTCTAAACTAATTCCTAATTCTACGATTAAATCCCTTCCTAATAGGTTATATTCAGCTTCAGGTACTAATAAAAAGGACCCTACCCCTATCCGGGATGGGGATTCTATTTCTACTCCTTTAATTATGGGTACAAAAAAGGGTTCTCCTTTTGCTCCTATTACTTGTATTTTCTCCGAGGAGGGGGTGCATCCCCGGGGCACAGTTTGGGCAGTAGATCTTTCTGCCCCCGAATCCACTAGGAATTCTATTTCCTGACGCTGGGGACCTAACTTCAATTTTATCAAGGGCTCTGTTGTTTTAGAAGTCCCCAGCAGATAGAGCCCCTGACACCCCTACTCCGTGTGATACATCTTTTCATCCTGTATACGTTTCCTACAATTCCTACGCATATGTCCCTTCCTCTGGCAGTAAAAACATTCTATTTCTCTCAAATCCTTCGGTCCGACTTGGCTTCCCTGAGGTGGCCCGTTCCCACCTATGCGTGGTGGTCCTCCCTTCTGTGGAGCCGTCCTCTGTCCCTCTCGAACTGCCGCTACCAAAATTTTAGCTTGTCTCCTCTGGGTCTCTTCCTCCCTTCTCACATAAACCTTCTGCGCTTCCCTTAGCAACTCATCCAACCCTTTCTCTTGCCAATCTTCCAACTTTTCTAACTTCTTTCTAATATCCGGCCATGACTTTGCCACAAACTGAGTTTTTAAAAGAGCTTGCCCGACCGGTGTCGTAGAGTCTATCCCGGAGTAAAGCTGCAAGCTCTTTCTTAATCTTTCTAACCATTCTGTGGGAGTCTCATCTTTCTTTTGTTGTTCATTAAAGGCTTTATTTATGTTCTGCCCTCGAGGGACCGATTCCTTGATCCCTTGTACAATTATAGTGCGGAGATCTCCCATATGGCCCCTGTGTTCCGGGTTTTGATTATCCCAATTAGGGCGCTGCTGGGGCCACTTAATGTCAGCGCTCGGCCCTTGTTGGTGTTGTTGGTCCCAGACTCTCATCCCAGCCCTCCGAATCATCTCCCGCTCTTCCACGGTAAATAGTATCCCTAAAATAGCTTGCAGTTCATCCCAGGTATATACATTAGGTTCTAGAAACTGGTCTATCCTTTCCAAAACTCCTAAGGGATCCTCTAACAAACTCCCCATTTCCTTCTTAAATTCTCTTACATCCCCCGAGTTTAGAGGCACTGACACAAATCCCACCCCGGGTTGTGGACCTCCCATCGCTATTTCTTGTAATGGGTATAGCCCTGTTTCTGATGATGCTTGTTGTCCTGTTCCTGATGTTGTTTGCTGTCTAGCTTGACTCCTCATGAGTCTTCGGGTCCCTCTAACTGACCCCGAAGAATCGGAATCCTCCTCAGGAGCCGAAGGCATAGGGGGAGAGGGGGGTCTTGGATTTGCTACTGGCGGGGGATCATAGGGAGGGGGTGGAGGTTCCTCAGGGACCCTCTTTTTGCGGCCAGATTTCTTTTCGTCTAAGGCGAAAATCCCAGCACGAGTGGCAGAAGGTAGCCAACAACGCGCATACTCGCTCTCTTCAGGATTAAAGGGCTCCTTATCATTTACATAAAGATTTAGGGCCTGACAAATCCAATTCCCATACGACCCAAAAATTGGCCAAAATAAATGATCTGGTCTAACCTGCTGGTTTCCCCAGACATGCATGCAATAATAAACCATCTTCTCCCTACTTTTGTTTCGCGTGCAAGACGCACCTTCCCAATTCTTGAGCATAAAGCCCAATGGGGAATCTCGGGGAATATCTGGTAACCTCTCCTTGGGTCTCTTCCCCATGGGATCAGAAGGCTTGCTCTTCTTCTGTCCCATCTTCTGGGGTGCCTTCTTTCACACACACACACGCACCCCTCGTTCGTGGCTCACGCCCTCACGGGCAATGAGAACCGCACTACTAGAGGGTCCCGCCCTGCCTTACGGCAGGGTCCACACTCGCTTCGCTTCCTCCCCAAAGCGGGGGCGTCTCGTTCAGGCACACTCCAGGAAACCCACCCCAAACGAACGGAATCGCTTTCTATACTTACCCTCCCTGGGGTCTTCGTCCGGTTCTTCGTGCACAAAGTTTTACGGGGTTCAATTCTTTTGCCTAATTACCTAAATTTAGGGTTCGGAAGTTAAGGTTTCAGGGCGATCCTTCGTCCACTCCAGGGCCATCTGGAAACGGGACGGGGCGCCTCCCTGAAGTTTAGAAGTCCCTCCTAGAAATCCTTAATCCGAGTCACGGCACCAAAATTTGTTAGAAATGAAGACGAGTTTTTGAGCTAATCAATTAATTTTATTAAGCAAGCGAATTTAAAGCAAGTGGTAATTAGGCAAAGCAGTGCTGGGTGACCAGGGGAACTCGGTTCCACCAACGGGGCACACACACTCAACTTTTCGTATATGCTTATATATGTTATGTACTCGTTCACGCGCTGGGACACCCTGACGAGTTAGCTCCTGGTTGGCTAGTTGACAGTGTCCACGAGCTGCCGGGCACTCTGTTATCTGTTGCACCGTCTGGGCACTCTGTTATCTGGTTCCTCCAGGCGTTGGTTTAACTAATATGACAAGGTTCTACAAAACATAATCAAACTTGTACCAGCGTAGTTACTGCTTACAACAATATGCATAATATAATTGAATCCTACTCGATTTGTTCAACAATAACAATTTTGACCATCACTTATTACACCGGCAAATGGGTTTGTTCCATTTTTCATTAAAGAAACACTGGGATGGGAGACTCTGGAATAGCCCAATTTTCTGTAATTTACACTGGAGCAATGGAGATGAAGGAAGATGTTCAAGCTGGACGTGTCTCCTGGCGCCATGATGTTGACATCAGGAGCAGGAGGAGCAGTTGGGGCTTTCGAAACGTAACATTCTATACTGGCCGGCAACCGCCTTTGTTGACTCGGGTGGCTGCAGGAGGCACCAACTACTTCATGCTGGTGTCTTTTGCTGAACTTCGGCGTTGACAAAATGGGCGAAGTTGGGAAAAACTGCCCTTCCCAGCGTTCCCCAAACGCACAGGTAAATGCTGTAGGTCTTAGAGTGCTTTGGATCCTTGATTTCCTGACACAGCCGTGTTGACAGGGAGGTCTGTTATGTAAACGTAGAAGCTGGGTCATGGGGGGGAAAAGTGGGGACGTGCCCCCCGCTGTGACCCTCATGTGCCCTCCAGGTTCCCCGTGTCCCCCTCTTCACACAGAGTTGATGGCTCCGACATGGTTCCAAGAACTGGTGTCACCTTGTTTGGTTCCTGTCCACAACCGTCCCCACAGTGGCCTTGACCCCGTGGTGACCCTGACCCCGCAGTGGCCTTGACCCCAAGGTGGCCCCGACCGTCCCTGTAGTGGCCCTGACCCCACGGTGACCCTGCTCATGTCCCCAGTGGCCACGGCCACCCCTGAGGTGACCCTGGTGGCCCTGGCTGTCCCCTGTGGTGTCCCCGGATGCTGACTGTCCCCGTGGTGGCCACGGCCATCTGGCTGTCCCAATGGTGGCATCTGATGGCCCTTGATGGCCCCGTTGTCCCCTGGGGTTCCTCCAGTTTCGTTGGTTTGACGCACTCGACCCAAAGCTGGTTTGGTAGAATTTTGGGGGGGACTTCGGGGTAGGGGAAATGGGCCCCCCCCAAACCTGGAGGGGAGGGGACGAACCCCAAGATCCAGGGGGAGGGGGGAAATTCTCCTTCTCCCCAAATGTGGGGTCCCCAAGTGGCCAGTGGGTTGTGGGGTGTCCCCCCTCCCCTGGGATAAGGGAGGAACACCCCAAAACCTGGAGGGGGGCAGGACCCCGTGACCCCCCTGACCGGGAGCTTGAGGAGATCCCCAAAATATGTGTGTGTGTAAATACTGGCAGGGTCCCCCAAAGTCTGAGGGGGAGGATCCCCAAAACTTGGGGGGGTCCCCAGATCCCAAGGGAGGATCCCAAAGCCCTGGCGGTTCCCCTCAAACCATAGAGGGGATCCCCAAATTCGGGGGAGTTGCAGAGCCCAGAGAGATCCCCAAAACTTGGGGAGAGTTCCCCAGATCCCTGGGGGGGAATCCTGAAGCCCTGGGGGGATGTCCCCAAAATAGGGGGGGGGGGGCCCTAAATACTGGGGAGTTCCCAAATTGAACAGGGGTCCCCAGACTTTGGGGGGGTCCCCAAAACTTGGGGGAGGGTCCCCAGATCCCGCGGGGGTCCCCAAGCCCTGAGCGGGGGGTGTCCTTGTCTCTTTGCCCCCCCCTCCATTTTTGAGGTTCATTCTTGGGGGTCCCCCATCCCTCTGTACAGCACAGAGAGGCGTCCCCAAGCTGGGGGGGCACTTGTGCTTGTGGGGGGGGGCCCACCGCGGGGGGGGCGGGGGGAACACCCTCGGGAGGGTTTTTTTTGGGGGGGGAGGCCCCCGCCATTCCTCAGTTTCCACAGGTTGGGGGGCTGGTCCATTTACATCTATATTATGAGGAAAATGTGTCTCTTTTTGGGGGGGAATGTGAGGGTTTTTGGCAACAAAAGTGTCAGCCTGGGGCGGTCCCCACTTTGGGGGGGGCCCCCTCAGTTTTGGGAGGCTCAGCCCTGCCCCCCCCCCCCCCTTCGCCCCGGCTCGGTGCTGCCAATGATACAGGGGCCCCCCCTCAAAATGGGGCCGTGTCCTCCCCACCCCCACATGTCCAGGTGGGGGGTACAAGGAGCCCCCACCCCCCCAGGTCCAGTGCTTTTGGGGGGCACAAGGACCCTCATGTCGACACAGGTTGGGGGGGCATGAGGGGCCCATGTCCAGCTGGGGGGCCTCAGAGGGGCCCTCGTGCGAGGCTGCGTCCTCGTGCAAGGCCGGGTCTTTGCCTCAGGCTGGATCCTCGTGCAAGGCCGGGTCCACGTGCAAGGCCAGGTCCACGTGCCTCGCGCCCCCCCGCCCTCGGCCCCCCCGCAGGCTGCAGCTGTTGAGGTTGCTGTTGAGGGGAAGCGGCTCTGGGGGGTCGCGGAGGCTGCCCGGGGGGACTCTGCGGGGAGGGGTGTCAATGGGGGAAATGGGGGGGAGGGAACGAAGTGGGGGGAGCAAGGGGACCCGGGAGACACAAGAGGGGGGAGCACAAGAGTCGGGGGGACACAAAGGGACTAGGGGGACACAAGGGGGGCACAAGATGGGGGAGAAACATGGTGACTGGGGGAGGCTAAACGGGGGGGTACAAGGGAGGGAATGAAATGGGGGAGCAAGGAGACCCGGGGGCACAAGATGGGGGAGCACAAGAGTCAGGGGGGCACAAGGAGACTGGGGGGGGGCACATGGGATTAGGGGGCACAAGGGGGGGCTTATAAGAGGGGGGGGCACAATATGAGGGGCACAAAGGGACTGGGGGACACAAGGGGGGACACAAGTGACTGGGGGAGGCTACGGGGGGGCACAAGGAAAGGAATGAAGTGGGGGGTACAAGGGCAGACAGGGGGCACAAGATTTGATGGTTCTGTGATTCTTGATTGATTTGATTCTTCTGTGATTCTTTGATTCGATGATTCGGTGATTTTGCGGTTCTTTGATTCTGTGATTCTGTGATTCTATCATTACATGATTCTATGGTTCTGCAATTCCATAATTCTTTGATTCTAAGATTCTACGATTCTTTGATTCTACGATTCTTTGATTCCATGGTTCTTTGACTTTTTGATTCTACAATTATTTCATTCTATAACTCTGTGATATGGGTTTTCTTTTTTTGCTTCTGTGATTCTATGATTCTACAATCCTGTGATTCTGTTATTCCCTGATTCTATGATTATGTGATTCTACAATTCTTTGATTCTGGGATATTATGATGCCTTGATTCCCTGGTTCTTCGATTCTAAGATTCTGCGACTCTAAGGTTCCATGATTCCTTGATTTGATGATTCCATAATTCTTTGATTCTGGGATATTACGATTCCTTGATTCCCTGATTCTTCAATTCAAGATTCTATGACTCCAAGGTTCTACGATTCCTTTATTGCACGATTCTACGACTCTTCGATTCTTTCCTTTGAGACCAGAGCAGTTTGGAGCCTCCGACCCTCCTGGACCCCCCCATGTGTCACCTGCTCCATCCTCGGCTTGGCTGGAGATCCCCAGCGGTCCCCTGTGGGGTGACAATGGGGCCCTTTGTCACCTCACTGGTGACACCGCCTGTGGTCACCACGGCGCCGGGCCCGGCTGCACTTTGTGGCAGGATGGTGACGGGACCAGCGTGAGCCCGGAGCGCAGCCCACGTCTCTTTAGAGTCACAGACTCGTTTGGGTTGGACGAGACCTTCGGATCGAGTCCAACCACAACCCCACTCGAGCTGCCGGTGGCAGATTCGTGTGCGGAGCTCCCGAGCTCATCCCGCGTCTTTTTGTGGCGAGGAGCTCCCGAGCTCATTTCACATGTTTTCGTGGCAAGGAGCTCTTGATCTCAATTCACGCCTCTTTGTGGCGAGGATCTCCCAGGACCATCTCACATCTTTTCCTGGCGAGGAGCTCCCGAGTGCGTCTCAAATCCTGAAGACTTTCCTTTTTGCCGAAGCTTTTCCTTTTCACCAAAGCAGAGACCCCCCCAGCCGCCCCGGGTGGCCTGGGAGGAGGTGAATGTTCCCCAGGCCATCAGACCTCGACGGCAGCCTGACGAGGTGACCAGGTTCCGGCTGCTGCCGCGTGAGTGAGGGGCCAGAGGGGACAGCGGGGACAGAGGGGACACGGCTCCTGCCCAGAGGCCACGGGGCTGGCAGGACGCGGCTTCTCCACAGCCCTCCCTGCTGTCCATTACCAGACACCAGCTGGTTACCGGTGTACGAGTTCCAGAGAGACAACTTGGACTTCATTGTGAAGTTCATCGAGAGCCCGGCAAACAGCGTGGAAGAGAAGCTGAGGTTCCTCGACAACGTCTGTGAGCTGTGCAACTTCAGCAAGAACGACACCGCGCCAAAGGGCCTGGAGACATTCTGCCGCTCCTATGAGCTGCTGGAAAACGTCACGGTGAGGGGACACCTGGTGTGTTTGGGGAAGGGACTCAGCCCCCCCCAGCACCGGTACCTCAAAGCACAATATGGCACTAAACTCACTTCAAAACAAACACCAAATGGCGTCCCCAGGGGCACCAGAATCACCTCAGGGCTCAACATGGCACCAAATTCACCTCAGGGCTCAACATGGGGGAAACAAAATCACTTCAGGGCTCAAAATGGCACCAAAATCACCTCAGGGCTCAAAATGTCACCAGAGTCACCTCAGGGCTCCAAAAGGTGGCCCCAGGCACATAAAATCACCTCAGCACAAAAAACAGCAGTGCCAGGAGCATAAAATTGCCTCAAAACACAAAGAATCTGCCCAAGGGGCATCAAGATCCCCTCAGGGCACAAAATGGTGGCATGAAGATCATCTTAGGGCTCAAAATGGTGGCCATGGGGCATAAAATCACCTCGAAACACAAAATGGTGGCCCCAGGGGCATAAAATCACCTCAGGGCTCAAAATGGTGCCAGAATCACCTCAGGGCTCAACTGGCGGCCCCAGGGGTGTTGGGATCACCTCACACCAAGAAAACCCTGAGGAGCTGGAACGAGCCGAGAGGAGGGAACGGAGCTGGGGAAGGGGCTGGAGAAGGAGGGTGAGGGTGGAAATTGGGGGTGATTTCTTCCCCAAAGCGCTGTGGGGCACTGGAACAGGCTGCCCAGGGCAGTGCTGGAGTCGCCATCCCTGGAGGGTGAACAGACGGGGTTCTTGGGGACGTTTTAGTGCCG
This sequence comes from Streptopelia turtur, assembly GCA_901699155.2. NCBI lineage: Eukaryota > Metazoa > Chordata > Aves > Columbiformes > Columbidae > Streptopelia > Streptopelia turtur. The sequence goes on along the minus strand of CABFKC020000278.1, from coordinate 83,691 downwards.
GGGTTGGGTTAATGGACTCGATGACCTTGAGGGGCTTTTCCACCCAAAACAGTTGTCTAATTGGCTGATTTTGGGCATTCCCGCACAGCCGCTCTCTCCTGGCCGGTCGGGCCGGCTCGGGGGGACACCGGGGGGGTCTCTGCAGACATGGGGGTTCAATTCGGCTCCATTTCTCTCCCTCCAGCCCTCGGGATCCTGGAGCGGGACCCCGACCCCTCCACCCGTGCCCTGGCAGTTCAGACCATGCTCCTCCTCACCACCAGGACGAATCAGCCAAGACAGCGGCCGACCCTGCGGTCCCTCTGCTGCTGGCGCCGCTAAGCCCGGCTTAAGTGCAGCTTTTCTCACCGAAACACCTGCATTTTCTGACAATAACTCTGGAAAAGGAGCCCGATCCATGGCGTCCTTCAGCCCTGAGGTGACGGCGGCGTTTCCGGCCTCTCCTGACGCCGTTTTTCTGGGAAATCCCCCAGATCCTCGAGCTCAGGGACGTGAAGTCAGGATTTTTGTGCTTGCGTCTCGTTTGCTTTTTGCTTCTTTGGGGGTGTTTTGATCGTGCAGATGGTGTTGACGCTCCCCTCTGAGCAGGGCCGGCACAGACGCCTTTTCACGTTGCTTAAATAAATTGTGTCAGATCAAGATTCTCCCACTGGAACCAACAGACGTGGACGCATTGTGGGGAAGATCCCAATTAAGGAAATTCACGCTGATAAAAATGCCCAGTTTATCCCCATTAAGCAGCAGCAAAGCCCAGCCCAGAGGGCAGCGAAACCCCCGAAACTCCCCCGGGGAGTTCATCCCAGTTTGAGAAACAAAAACAGGGCAAAATGGGGATTTTGCTGCAAACGCGAGAACTTGAGCATCCGAGTGTTCCATCCGGGGGTTGGTCGCAGGGAATAAAACGCTTGAGGCCCAAAGGGATTCGTGGTAAATCAGCGTCGGGTGTTTTGATTTTGGGTGTCAGGGGAACGGTTGGGTCTTTTCCAACCCAAATTATTCAGGGATTCTAAAACAGGAGGGAATTGGGGGTAAATTGTGGTGCAGGGAGGGAAAAGTGGGAGACGTGTCCCCCCCGTGATCCTCATGTCCCCTCCAGGTCCCCTGTGCTCCCCCAGCCACCGCCTGCAGACGGTGTAATGATGTTGTTGGGCTTTGTGGGTGGGTTGTGCATTAGAGAGGGACTTTTGTGGTTTGTTGTATTTCATGTTTTTTTTCTGTACGTAGCTTTGTTTCTTTGTGTGCTTGTTTGTTTTGGTAAATATATTGATTTATGTTTTTTAGACCTGACCTCTCTGTCATTTTCTTGTATCTGCAGAGCTGAGGGGTGAGGATGGCTGCCAGGCATGACGGGATGGTTGGGAAGAACCGCTCAAGGCTGCATGGAAGTAGAACTGGTTGGGATTAAAAATTTGGTGGAGGGGGTAGAGTAGTACCTCCATAACCACCACTGAGGGGGTGTCATCCCCATCCCTGCTGTGCAGCCAACCCCAGAGTGCCCATGCAACCCAGCTGTGATGTCACAGCCCGTGTTCCATCCGCAGCGCTGGTGCCCAGCAATGACCACAACAAAGAGAATCCCACCAGCACTGAGCAAAGCCCATCCTGTCTTCCCTTTTCGCTTTCTTACCACTTGCCCTGTTCCCAGTCCAGCCCTTGTATCCCATTCCCCGTGCCTTGGCTGCAAAATCCAACCTTCTCACCTGCTCCCACCAACTCAGTCCCGTCTTTCCCTTCCCACTTTTTATTGTTATGAAGGTCTTGAAGAAGAGGAAAACTGCACTGCTGGAGGTACAGCCCCCACTGCCTGGGGGGCTGGCGTGGCATGGGACCCCACTCTGAGGAGCTCAGGGGCCAGGAGCTCAGCTCGTCCTCTCCACCCAGCCCTGCAAGGCCACGGGCTGGGAGAAGCCCTTCTGGGCTGCTCGTCCCCTGCTGAAATCGAGCATCCCTGCCTGGGGGACACGTCCCCATGGGAGCCCAGGGCACCCCGGGCTCGTGTCAGAGGGATGCTCAGCGGCAGCAGCTGGTGCTGCCCGGAGCCTGAGCCCGTGCCTCCTCTGCCCCTTTCCAGGCTGGAGCCAGGGCAGCCCAGCCCTGCCCGGGGAGCAGCGCAGAGGCAAAAAACCCACCTGTGCAAGGTAAGGAGCTTCTGGGTCCCGAGGCAGGTGTGGGGCTGGGGTCTGTATCTGGGGCACCCCACAGGGCAGGGACATGGCTGCTCACCCCTGCCCTCTCTGCTCCCGCACATCTGCAAGACCGCGTCACTCCCAAAGCTGCTGAAGGGCACAAAGCGCAGGATCCACTGGCTGCAGGTGCTGGCCCGTGGGTGCTGGTGGCCCAGGAGCTGCCCAAACTCCAGGCAGCTCCTGCTGAGGACATACCATGGGGTCCTGTCACACCAGAGCTCTCCCTGGACAGTGAGAGGGGTCAGGGGTGCTGAGACCCCCGTCCCACAGGTGCGCTGGGCTGGTCAGGGCAGGACCAATCCACTTTTCTGCTTGTATTTTGGCTTAGGATACACCACCTCTGGCTGGGGAGCTGTATGTCTGGCTGCTGGGATCAAGGAAGGAGAGATGGAGGAGAAGATGGACGTAGATGTGATGAAGAACAGATGGAGGTTGATGTGATGGTGGAGGAAGAGATGATGGATGTGGACGAAGCGACAGAGGAAGAAATGGAGGTAGATGCAGAGATCGAGGAGGCAATGGATGTGGATGGATAGCTGAACATCACAGGTGGACGTCCCAGCAGCCGGATAGGAACATGCTCCCCAGCCACTGCCTGCAGCCGCTGCAATAATGTTGGTGGGTGGGTTATACATTAGACAGGAGTTTTAGGGTTTTTTGTACTTAGTTGTAGTTGTTTTTTCTGTACCTAGTTTTGTTTCTTTGTGTGTTTGTTTGTTTTGGTAAATATATTGATTTATGTTTTTTCAGACCTGTGCTCTCCGTCATTTTCTTGTATCTGCAGAGTTGTGGTTTCCGCTCGCTCTGGGTTCCTGGGGCTGGAGGTGGCTGGGGGTGCTGGGACAGCCACCCCGGGGACAGGGGGTCCCTGTGCACAGAGGGGTCCCCCTTGCAGAGACATGGCACTGGGCACCAGTGGGGTTGGTTCATGGGTTGCTGGAGAGCGGTGTCCCCAACAGCAAAACTGTCACCAGCAACGAGTGAGCCATGAGAGCCTTGGGAACGGCTTGTGCCAGGATCAGGGAGAAGGTTTTGCAGCTGTAGGTGCTGCTGTTTAAGGCTCTGAACCTACACATGCGCAGGGCTTTGGAGCTGTTCCCCACCAGGCTGGTGTCAGGACCGGGGTTGCTCCAGCTGGCAGAAGCGTCCGGGCTGGAGCCAGTGGGAGCTGTTCCTCTCCTCTGGACGCATGCAAGGACATTCAAGTCCTTCTCAAATGGTGGGGCCCAGCCCGACACACAGTGCTCCAGGTGAGGCTGCACCAAGCTTGGACCCAGTGGGACAATCCCTTCTCTTGGCTGGCTGGTCGGGCTGTGTTTGACGTCCCCAAGACGCCGTTTGCCCTCTCCGAGCCCGGGCCCACTGCTGGCTCCTGAGCCGCTGAGCCCCCCAGCACCCCAGATCCCTTTCTGCAGGGCTGCTCTCCAGCTGCTCCTCTCCCCATTTAGACTTGTGCAGCTGTTGCCCCCTCCAGGGGCAGAACCGGCATTTGGGCTTGTTACACATCAACCCATTCGTCATCGCCCAGTGCTCCAGTCTGTCCAGATGCCTCTGCAGGGCCTCTCGTCTCTTGAGAAACTCAACACGGAATCACAGACTGGTTGGGGTTGGGAAGAGATCACCTAGTCCAACCCACCTGCTAGACCGGGTTCACCAGAGCAGATGGCACAGAATGGCATCTACGTGTGTTCTGAGTGTCTCCAGAGGAGGAGACTCTCCATCCTCTCTAGGCAGCCTGTTCCAGGGCTCTGGCACCCTCACAGTAAAGAAGTTTCTCCTCCTGTCGAGACAGAACCTCCTGTGTGTCATTCTGTGCCCGTTGCCCCTCACCCTGTCATTGGGCACCACTGAAAAGAGTCGGGCCCATCCTCTTCACACCCACCCTGGGGATATTTAGCAGCATAAACATGATCCCCTGTCAGCTTGTCTTCTCCAGGCCAAACAGACCCAGTTCTCTCAGTCTTGCCTCTTCAGAAAGAAGCTCCAGAGCCCTCATCATCCCTGTGTCTCTCCACTGGACTCTCTCCAGTAATTCCTTCTCCTTTGTAAGCTGGTGTCGAGGGTTTAGATTGCGGGGGAGAATAAAACCCTGGCAGGTGTATTGTTAACCTCCCCTCCTCCCTCCACTTCCCCCTTTTGCCCCTCCCTCTCCCCCCTTCCCACTCAGCACAGGTGATCAGGAGGGAAAGAAGGACAGAGAGAAAAGAGTTGGAAAAATTAAAAATGTTTTATTAATGCTACTGATAAGAATAGAGAAAATAATACAAAATATACAAAACCAATCTGGAAAGTCCCAGTAACTGCAGAGCCGGCACCCAAAGTCCTGGACTGGACTCTGCAGCCAACCGGAGCTGGATTCAGTCTGTCACTGGCCTCAGTTCGCAGGGATGACTCTCAAGGTCCTCTCCTAATGTCACCATAAGGAAAAGGGACGAGATCCTTGTGATCTCCCACTTTTATATGAAGTATTCACGTGAATGGGATGTTATACTCTGTTGGTCGGTTTCTTGGACACCTGTTTCTTGTTGCCCCTCTGGCGAGATGTCCATCCATGCTTATCAATGACCTCGCATTGCATTGCTATGTTCACCAAAACATGTTTCTGGTTCTCCAGGAAAATGCAGCTCATATGAAGCTTGAGCTGACAGGCAAATTCACTAAAATAGAAACTTGTGTTTTAACAAAGCCAGGACATTGCACCCCTTATAATATGCCATTCACTGAATACTTATCAATACAATCTATCAATACAATCTAATTAATCACTACTACTATATATAAGTATATAAACATATGTACAAATATACACAGGAGTAAGTAGTCAGTGGACCATCCTTTGAAAAGTTCATTTAGTTAATTTTGTCACAACAGTCTCCCAGGGCAGGAAAAATGGTGCATCTAATGCATCTCATGACCACTGTTTGTGGGTTAAAGACATCAACTTCGAAGAAGTTGTCAGGCGCCAGTCCAAGAAGCGAGTGCTGGTTTCATCATCACTGTCTTGATCTGAAAGACACTTATGAAACACTGTCAGGTCCTTGGGAAAAACAATCCCAGTAATGGGCTGAGGAAGGCAGACCGCCTTTCCTAACATGTTTTTCAGGTGTACTACAGGGACTTTATCTCCTTCCACAGGATGAAGAATCTCTGATTGGGCAGGCCCGGCTCCATTGGCTGATCCCCCAGTCTTGACCAACCAAGTGGCTTTTGCTAAATGTGAATCCCAGTTTTTAAAGGTTCCACTACCCAATGCCTTTAGTGTAGTTTTTAGCAAATCATTGTACCTTTCATATTTCCCAGAGGCTGGTGCATGATATGGAATATGATATACCCACTCAATACCATGTTCTTTGGCCCAATTGTCTATATACTGTTTTTGAAATTAGTACCATTGTCTGATTCAATTCTTTCTGGCGTACCGTGTCGCCAAAGGACTTGCTTTTCAAGGCCCAGGATAGTATTTCGGGCTGTAGCATGAGGTACAGCATATGTTTCCAACCATCCAGTGGTTGCTTCCACCATTGTAAGTACATAACGCTTACCTTGACGTGTTTCTGGAAGTGTAATATAATCAATCTGCCAAGCTTCTCCACACTTATACTTTAACCATCGCCCCCCATACCATACAGGCTTTAACCATTTCGCTTGTTTGATTTTGGCGCAAGTTTCACATTCATGAATAACCTGTGAAATAGTGTCCATAGTTAAATCCACCCCTCGATCGCGAGCCCATTTATATGTTGCATCTCTACCTTGATGCCCTGAAGCATCATGGGCCCACCGAGCTAGGAAAAGGTCACCTTTATGTTGCCAGTCCAAGTCCACCTCAGCTACTTTAATCTTAGCAGCTTGATCCGCGTGTTGGTTGTTTAGATGTTCCTCGGTGGCTCGACTTTTAGGCACATGAGCATCTACATGCCGAACTTTCACAGGCAGGCTCTCTAGCCGAGCAGCAATATCTTGCCACAGTGTGGCAGCCCAAATGGGTTTACCTCTGCACTGCCAGTTGCTTTTCTTCCATTGCTGTAGCCACCCCCACAAGGCATTTGCTACCATCCATGAGTCAGTATAGAGATAAAGTATTGGCCGCTTCTCTCGTTCAGCAATGTCCAAAGCCAGCTGGATGGCTTTCACTTCTGCAAACTGACTAGATTCACCTTGTCCTTCAGTGGCTTCTGTAACTTGTCGTGTGGGACTCCATACAGCAGCTTTCCACCTTCGATGTTTTCCTACAAGACGACAGGATCCATCTGTGAACAGTGCATACTGCTTATCAGTCTCTGAAAGAGTATTATACGGTGGTGCTTCTTCAGCACGTTTTACTTCCTCCTCATCTGGAGACATCCCAAAGTCTTTGCTTTCTGGCCAGTCTGTAATCACTTCTAAGATCCCTGGGCGATTGGGACTTCCAATTCGAGCTCGTTGCGTGATCAATGCAATCCATTTACTCCACGTAACTTTGGTTGCATGATGTGGAGAGGGAACCGTCCCTTTGAACATCCAGCTCAGCACCGGCAGTCGAGGTGCCAGGAGGAGCTGTGCTTCAGTACCGATCACTTCTGAAGCAGCTCGAACTCCTTCGTATGCTGCTAGTATCTCTTTTTCAGTTGGAGTATAGTTGGCCTCAGATCCTTTGTATCCTCGACTCCAAAAACCTAAGGGTCGACCTCGGGTGTCTCCTGGTGCTTTCTGCCAGAGGCTCCAGGTAAGTCCATTATCTCCGGCTGCGGTGTAGAGCACATTTTTAACATCTAGTCCAGTCCGAACTGGTCCAAGGGCCACCGCATGAGTTATCTCACGCTTAATTTGTTCAAAGGCTTGTCATTGTTCAGGGCCCCACTCAAATTGGTTCTTTTTTTCGAGTCACTCGATAGAGAGGGCTCACAATCTGGCTGTAGTCAGGAATATGCATCCTCCAAAAACCTACAACGCCCAAGAAAGTCTGTGTCTCCTTTTATTAGTAGGTGGAGACATTGCTGCAATTTTGTTGATCACGTCCATTGGGATCTGACGACGGCCATCTTGCCGTTTTATTCCTAAAAACTGGATCTCTCGTGCAGGTCCCTTGACCTTGCTTCGTTTTATGGCAAAACCAGCATCCAAAAGAATCTGAATTATTCTCTCACCTTTCTCGAAGACTTCTGTCGCTGTGTCGCCCCATACGATGATGTCATCAATATAGTGCAAGTGTCCTGGAGCTTTACCTTGCTCCAGCGTGGTCTGGATCAGTCCATGGCAGATGGTAGGACTGTGTTTCCACCCCTGGGGCAAGCGATTCCACGTGTACTGGATGCCTCTCCAGGTGAAAGCAAACTGCGGCCTGCACTCTGCTGCTACAGGAATAGAGAAAAATGCATTAGCAGTGTCAGTTGTAGCATACCACTTAGCTGCCTTTGACTCCAGTTCAAATTGCAGTTCTAGCATGTCAGGCACAGCAGCACTCAGTGGTGGTGTAACTTCATTCAGGCCACGATAGTCCACAGTTAGTCTCCACTCGTCACTAGACTTACGCACTGGCCAGATTGGGCTGTTAAAAGGTGAGCGAGTCTTACTGATCACACCCTGGCTTTCCAATTGACGGATCAGCTTCTGGATAGGAATCAAAGAGTCTCGGTTGGTGCGATACTGTCGACGATGCACCGTCGTGGTAGCGATTGGCACCTGCTGATCGTCAACCATCAGCAGTCCTACAACAGAAGGGTCATCTGAAAGACCAGGCAAATCAGACAGCTGTTCAGTTCTCTCAATGTCCACAGCTGCTATACCAAATGCCCACCTATACCCTGTTGGGTCCTTAAAATACCCTCTCTTGAGGTAGTCTATGCCAAGGATGCACGGAGCATCTGGACCAGTCACAATGGGATGCTTTTGCCAGTTTTTTCCAGTTAGGCTCATTTCAGCCTCTACAACAGTCAGTTCCTGGGATCCCCCAGTCACTCCAAAAATATTGATGGATTGCGTTCCTTTATAATTAGAAGGAATTATTGTGCACTGAGCACCAGCGTCCACTAAAGCTTTGTACTCCTGGGGGTGTGTTGTACCAGGCCATCGTATTTGTACAGTCCAATAAACTCTGTTATCCCTTTCCTCCACCTGGTTGGAGGCAGGGCACCTCTAATTTCTGTTTTGCACAGTCTCTGGGTGTGAATTAGAGGTTCCTTCAAGAGCATCAGAATCTCTTCTGCTCCTTTTGTAAACTGGAGCAGCCACTTTCCTAGGAGTTTTTCCTTTTATCTCACGTACTCGTTCCTGAAGTTCTGAGGTAGGTCTTCCATGCCACTTATTCATGTTTTCTTCCTGCTCATGTAGGAAGAACCACAGTGAACCTCTTTTTGTGGGCTGCCTCTGTCCTCTCTCTTGAGATTGGAAATGCCTTTTCCTAACAGCTGAAACATAGGTTTGTGCAGCTTGTGAATGGTACGAGTCTTCTCTGAGTTCTTTGATTTCTTGCAATAGCTTTTCAAACCGGTCATCAGATTTTTCACACAGTTTCTCTACAGCAGAGACACAAGCCCGTAGAGAACCAGCAAGGCTGTCCTCAAAGTTCCGGAGCTGCTCAATCACTTCAGTAATATCTTGTACACCTCCAGCTGACCAGACCATTCCTGCCAATGACTGAGCATATGCAGGTGGTGCACTTTGTACAAATCTGCGCCACAGAGGTCGTGTACAATTGATTCTATCTGGGTCTGTCCCCTCTTGGCTGTTTGGTCCAAAATAAATGATCTCTCGCACAGCTAATTCTCTCAGGAACTGAATACCTCTCTCCATAGTATTCCATTTCCCTAACTTGGATATACAATCTTCCTTGGAGGGAAATCTTACTTTCATAGCTGCCAGGAGTCGGGTCCAGAGAGTAGTGGCGTTAGACTCTCTTGAAATTGCGCTATCAATGGTGAAATCTCTTGACAGAGATCCCAGCTGCCTGGCTTCACCACCTTCCAATTCAATTGTTTCTGCCCCATTGTCCCAGCATCGGAGCAACCAGGTTAAAATATTCTCGCTTTCACGACGACTAAAGTCTTTTCGCAGATCTCTCAGCTCACCTGGAGAAAAGGACCGAGTGGTGGTCACTCCATCTCCTCCCTGTCCTGATGGTGCCCCTTGGGTTGATGTTGGCCCTGTGCCATCATCTGCTGCACGGGTAGTCTTTCTAGTGACTTTCTTACAACCGGCAACTGATGCTGATATGGGTTCACCATCATTTGATTCATTTCCAGAGTCTGAATGACTGTCACAGTGATTGCTGTGGTTACAGCAGCAGCAGTGCCCAGTGTGTGAAGAAGTGGGGGCTGCCTTGTTAGCCTTTAAGGCTGGAGAAGTAATGTTATCTGCAGCGGGCTGGGCAGAGGAACCCTGCGGAGGAGCTGTAGCTTCAGCCTGCGAAGCTGCTGTTGTGGGGGCAGTGGCTGCAGCTGCAGCTTTTGCTGTTTTGCTCTTTCTCGAGCAGCCAGGAGAGCTTTTTGCTAAAGCTTCCGAAGACGCACCGCAAATCTCAGGACAACAAAGAGACGCAAACCTCCTGTTGAACCCCATTTCTCTTAACAGAGGCACAAACTGACACACATTCGGCAAACCAGATAACACCATCACAGTTCTATCAAAACTCCAAGGATATTCAAAATTCTCTAAAACATTTGCAAACTGTCCTAGCAAAAAAACGAAAGTATTGTTAGTCAGCCTTTCTAAAGATTCGCTTGACCAATTAGCAAACACAGAGCCGTACTGCTCTTTAATCTCTCCTGGAGGCTTTTCAAGGTAAAGCAGAAGCGAGTAGAAATTCATTAGCGGCTGCAGTATAACGAAATAAACCAGTGACAAACCACACAGTATCATCATGATTATTGTCCAGTCCCTTGTTGTTATATAATGAATACTTCGATTTAAAAAGAAGGCCCAACACAGATATGGAATCAGTGAGCACAATGTAGAAAATAACTGATACAACTTATGCCATAACATCTTTAAATCAGTGTAATTCACTTTGCCTTAATGCAACAAAATAATATCCAAAGCAAACAGACGCGCGAGTATCACAACTCTAGGAGTTGGCACCGTGCCAAGAAAATTGAAAGGTACGTTAGAGCAGCAGAAAAGCCAAATTGCCAGTGAGCCCAACTCCACGGCCCTCTGGACCCGACTCTTGACAGCCGTGAAAACAAGATTTCGTTACAAGGATGACTGTCAATGCACATCAAGGAAATGGAATGCTATGGAGCGAGGTATCCAGTTCCTGAGAGAGTTAGCCCTGCGAGAGATTATCTATTTTGGGCCAGATAGCCAGGAGGGGGTGAATCCAGATAGAGTTGAGTGTACACGGTCTATGTGGCGCAGATTCTCACAAATGCACCACCTACATATGCCACGATATTGGCAGGAATGTCCGTGTCGACTGGTGGTAGACAAAGTGTTAATGACATGACTGAGCGGCTCCGGGAATTTGAGGAAAACCTTTCTGATCCCCTAGGGGCTTATGTCTCTAGGGTGGAGAAATTGAGTGAAACAACTGTTGACTGTTTTGAAAAGCTGTTGAGAGAAATGAAAGCACTCAGGGAAGACACACATGACTCACGATTTGTACGAACCCATGTTTCAGCTATTAGGAGAAAGCATTTCCAATATCCAGAGAGAGAGAGAAAGCGTTTCCAGCCCCCAGAGAGAGAGAGAAGGCGTTCCCAGTCTCCAGAGAGAGAACACAGGCAGCCACCATCAGAGGTTTACTGTGGTCCCTTCTACGTGAGCAGGGAGAAGATATGAGTAAGTGGCACAATAAACCTACTGGGGAACTTCAAGAACGAGTGCATGAGTTAACAGGGCAGGCTTCTAGGAAAAGGGCTGCTCCGGTTTACAAAAGAGATTCTAATGCTCGTGAAGGAACCTCTAATTCACACCGAGTGACCGTGGCAGACCGAGATTAGAGGTGTCCTGCCTCCAGCCAGGCGGAGGAAAGGGATAACAGAGTTTACTGGACGGTACAGATAAGATGGCCTGGTACAACACACCCCCAGGAGTACAAGGCTTTGGTGGACACTGCTGCTCAGTGCACAATAATTCCTTCAGACTGTAAGGGGACACAACTCATCGGTATTTTTGGAGTGACCTGGGGGATCCCAAGAGCTGACTGTTGTAGAGGCTGAAATGAGCCTAACTGGAAAAACTGGCAAAAGCATCCCATTGTGACTGGCCCAGATGCTCCGTGCATCCTTGGCATAGACTACCTCAAGAGAGGGTATTTTAAGGACCCAAAAGGGTATAGGTGGGCATTTGGTATAGCAGCTGTGGACATTGAGAGAACTGAACAGCTGTCTGATTTGCCTGGTCTTTCAGATGACCCTTCTGTTGTAGGACTGCTGATGGTTGACGATCAGCAGGTGCCAGTTGCTACCACAACGGTGCATCGTTGACAGTATCGCACCAATCGGGACTCCTGGATTCCTATTCAGAAATTGATTCGTCAACTGCAAAGCCAGGGTGTGATCAGTAAGACTCGCTCACCTTTTAACAGCCCAATTTGGCCAGTGCGTAAGTCTAGTGACGAGTGGAGATTAACTGTAGACTACTGTGGCCTGAAGGGGGAAGGGGGAAAAAGGGTGAAGGGAAACCTTCTCCCACGGTTTTGATTGTCTCCCCACAATCAAACCACGACAAAAACAAAGAATCAGTGTGGTGAGGCTGTAGAGTGGCCCTTGGTTTGTCCTGCAAACAAGCTCTGAATGCGGATTCTTGCAGGTGTAGCGGAGCAGGCAGCAGCGTCTCTGAGCAAAGCTCTGGGGCACGGGGTCCTGTGTGCTGGGGACAGCTTCCCTCGCCATTCTCTGCTCCCTCCTCCTTCAAGCAGGGGCTGCCCCACGCCGCGCACAGCCAGTCCCAGCCGGGCCCGGAGGTGGGTGTCTCCGTGACGACCGCCCGGGCTCTATGATGTGGGCGCCTTGACATAACCAGAGGCCATTGTGACACGGGGGTCCCCGCCCTGACCGTGGGGGTATTTAAGCAGCAGCTTCTCAGGAGCAGCAGCTTCTCACGAGGCAGCATCTCCGCTGGGTGCTCGCCGCAGCTCTGTGGTAGACGAGACCCAAGATGCCCATTGACGAGGAGGCGAACGCCCCCTCCCAGCCCCCCTTGCTCCATAGGCCACAGGGAAGGGTCGGGAAAGGGCAGGAGGGAGAGGCCAGCGACGCGGCTCTTTGGGACACAGCCCAGCACATCATCATTGAGGCCATGCGCGGGGCTGTGGCTGAGATCGTAGGAGATGGCCAGGAACCGGAGGAACAGCAGGACCTGGCCCAGCGCATGGACTTGCAAGATAAGAACAGCAGAGAGGGGTGCCAAGGCGGAGACACCATCCACAGCATCTGGATCAACCCCTCGGTCCAGGAGCACCTCCAGGACGCCCCTGCAGGTCCCCAGGAGGGGTCTGGCTTGACCAGCCGCACAGACACGGAGGCGGCTGCAGAGGCAGAGCGCCCGGCTCCTGCCCAGCACAGCCCCACAGAGGACGGTGTGGACCTGTCAGACATTGTGGAGAACATCGTCAGCGAGGCCGTGCGCAGGGCTGAGGCTGAGATCCAGGGACCTGGCCAGCAACCGGTGGAACAGCAGCACCGGGCCCAATGCACGGATGTTCCAGTGGCAGCACCAGCACCCGCAGGACTTGGAGCCATTGAGGCTCATTTGGCAGGAGAGGAGGAGGGACAGGCCAGCACAGCCCCTCTCGTCCCAGCTGCAAAGGAGGAAGAAGAGAACACGGTTTCTCCGATGTCTGGAGAGCATGGAGGAGAGACCAGCGCAGACATGGCCTGCCCAGCGCAGGGCCCAGCGCCACGGCGATGGCCTTCCCGGTTCCGGAGGGCGCTGCGGGCTCTGCGCAGGGCTTTCCGCTGCAGCTGCACCGCGGGACAGCAAGAGGAGTAGAGCCCGGCTGCCAGCGCCACGCGGGTGCCTGGACATGCGGCTGGTCCTGAGCCTGCGCAGCGTCCAGAGGGAGCGTCTGAGGGTGCCACGCCAGGGATGGGTGCATGGACGGCGACCGCGGCGTTCACCTGCCCTGAGGACACGGTGCTGCCAGCCTCTGCTCGGCCTTGGATTGTTTCAGAAATCAATAAAGCCAATAAAAAAAAAAATGACAGTTTTCCCCCTGTGCTCATCTGTTCCTGCTCCACCTCGGGACAAAGAAGGCTGCAGGAAATCTCTGTCCTCGGGGTGTCCCGGCATTGGTTGCAGGAAGCCCTGGGCTGGTGCTGCCGCAAGCCAGCAGTTTGGCTGGATCCCCCTCAGGCTCCCTTCCCACCCGCCTGTCTCCAATTCCAGTCCAGGACTTGGAACATTTGAGATCTATTGCTGACTTGGCCTGGTTGACCTAATCCCTGCACCGTACGGCATCCCCTTCGTCTCACAAGGAACCTCCCCATTGTGGGGGTGTTTCGGAGCACCTACATGAGCTGATACAGGTGAGACCCTCCAAACCGACATGTGGTCCCTCGCCTCCACCGAGGGTCTTCCAAGTCAGGAAGAGCCGGCTGCTCGCTCCCTTGCTGGAAATCTGAGCCATGATCCATCTCTGCACAAGGCTCTGATGCACCAGGCTTCCAGCATCACGAGAGCACGTTCAGGCCTGAGACACCGGGGAGAATCTCCGCAAACAGGGCTGGTCTGGAGAAGAAATCCACCCGCTCAGAGCTTCGTCTCAGATGCGAGTGACTCTGCCCTGGGTTTCTGGGGCCCAAAAATGGAGGGAGGCTCAGGTATAAACCCCGTTAGCCAAGAGCCGCAGCAGCTGCTGATCCCTGTGTGGCGCATTGCAAACCAGCCAGGGCTGTCTGTGGCTGCTGCAGGCCCGGGCTGCAGCCTTCGCAGCATCCTCCTCTTCCCCAGCACCCCCGTGCACTGCACAGGACCAGAGCTGATTGCAATGACTGGGGCAGCACCGGGCAGCAGCAGCATCTCTCTCCCCAGCCTCCAGCTGCCCAGTTGCCCTGCGGGGAATTTCTGCCTGGGAAGGGCAGAGTTGTATTGCGATCGGCCGGGGGCTCAGGACAAAGCACAGCACCGCCACGACCCCGGAGCAGAGCCCTTCTTTTCCTGGCTTGGACTGGTGTATTCCTCCTGCCCACAGCGCGGTCCTTCTCTGGGATAAGGTGACGCCAGCACTTTCAGGGAAATTGGAACTTCATGATGGAGTGGACATGAAACAGCCACACTTCCCAAAAAGCAAAAGGAGTAAAACTGACATGGAACAAAGCAAGTAACTTGCCACAGCTGTCCAACCTGCGCTCCTCAGGCGGGACGCGACCGGCGACATGTTCTGGTGCTGCGGGGCTGTGCCGCAACAAGTCAGTTGGGGCCGTGGCCGGAAAGGTAGTGATGTACATCTAGAGATACCCACATCGTTTTGTGGGAAGCATCTGTTTCCTCGGCACGATTTGGAACGCTTTTGACACACGGGACTTGCTGGGCCCTAAATCACAGCTGCGTTGACTCCTCTAAGCCTCCCAGTTCCAATTCAGCAGGTGCCCAGTTCAAGGTGTTGACACAGCAATGTGTACTTCTCTTTAATCTGTATTATATGTTCTCTCTGAAATCAACACTCCCTTCCTAGGAGCTATCTGGGTCCCAGTGTAGGCTACGAAGCCATAGGACTTCTTGACAGTAGTTTACCAACAGTAACTTGCCAGCAGGAGGAGTTCTTGCTAAATTAACAGCAAAAGCCATGCTGAAAAATGCAAGGGAGCCATCAGGGACAGCTGGAGTCGTGCTCGGGAGCTGTGTCCGTGTGTGAAGGTTTATGTGTCTCGCTGGGTAGTGCCCAGAGAGTTGGTCTGATCGCACTGCAGAGCTCCAGGAGACATCAATCTGTTTGCTTCTTTCCTACACCAAGCTTTAAAGGCTGGTTTTGATAGTCAAATGGAATTCAAATGTAACGTTCCTCCAAGAAGGCCTTGGGTAAGTCATTTCCCAAAATTCAAACTTCTTTTCCCAGGGAGGCTGAATTTCCTCCATAGCAATCAAATGATCAGGTTTTGCACAGAAGAGTTGCTGTGGTTCTAAGCGTCTTTATATTGTCTATGCTGCCTTAAAGAAGCAGGCTGGTCTGCCTTTTGCTTTTGGTGATGGAAGTGGGAATGGCCAGCGCTGTGCTTCATGTTAGGATGGTTTCATTCTCGTCTTATTGAAACTTAACTTTCGCCGGATGCAACTCCACGAAAACGCCTCAGCCCCTTCCAGGGCCCTGCTCTTTAGTCCGCTCTCAACATCACCAGCAAAGAGCTGCTGCTTCTCTTCTGCACTGGATGTTTGGACATCTCTTTGCTAGAGGGACAAGGTCCCATCGATCAAGAGACTGAAGCAGAAGCATCAGAAATGGACATTCCTCCAAGTTTTCCCCCAGTGCCTCAAGTTCCAAAGCAAAGAGAAGGGCATGGCGATGGTGCCATTTTCTACCTCAGGGATAAAGTTGTGGCAGGAATCATAGTATGGAACATCTTCTACAGGATGCTGGCAAGGTCAGTGCAGGACTGGTGTGCTGAACAGTGAGTCTTGCTTAGATTGGGGATTTTCTTGTGGAAAAATCCATCTGCCCATTTAAAATGATGAAAAAGAAATGGAGATGCTCTGTGTGTGTTAGTACGATACTTGCAAGAAACTTGTAGGCTGGTTGTGCTTTAGTTGTTAGCAGTGAAGGTCAGAGTGGCTTCAGAGTATCACAGTATCACAGTATGTTTGGGATTGGAAGGGACCTCAAAAGATCATCTAGTCCAATCCCCCTGCTGGAGCAGGAACGCCCAGGTGAGGTCACACAGGAACATATCCAGGCGGGTTTTGAATGTCTCCAGAGAAGGAGACTCCACAACCCCCCTGGGCAGCCTGTTCCAGTGCTCTGTCACCCTCACTGAGAAGAAGTTTCTTCTCAAATTTAAGTGGAACCTCTTGTGTTCCAGCTTGATCCCATTACCCCTTGTCCTATCATTGTTTGCCACCGAGAAGAGCCTGGCTCTGTCCTCGTGGCACTCACCCTTTATATATTTATAAGCATTAATAAGTTCAACCCTCAGTCTCCTCTTCTCCAAACTAGAGAGACCCAGCTCCCTCAGCCTTTTTTCATAAGGGAGATGCTCCACTCCCTTAATCATCTTTGTTGCCCTATGCTGGACTCTCTCCAGCAGTTCCCTGTCCTTCTGGAACTGAGGGGCCCAGAACTGGACACAATATTCCAGATGTGGTCTCACCAGGGCGGAGTAGAGGGGCAGGAGAACCTCTCTGACCTACTAACCACCCCCCTTGTAATACACCCCAGGATGCCATTGGCCTTCCTGGCCACAAGGGCCCAGTGCTGGCTCATGGTCATCCCCAGGTCCCTTTCCCCTACACTGCTCTCTAATATGTAATTTCCCAACCTATAGTGGAACCTGGGGTTGTTCCTGCCCAGGTGCAGGACTCTACACTTGCCCTTGTTAAATTTCATAAGGTTATTCCCCGCCCAACTCTCCAGCTTGTCCAGGTCTCTGGATGGCAGCACAGCCTTCTGGCGTGTCAGCCACTCCTCCCAGCTTAGTGTCATCAGCAAACTTGCTGATAGTACACTCTATTCCCTCATCTAAATCGTTAATGAATATATTGAATAATACTGGCCCCAGTACTGCCCCCTGAGGCACTGCACTAGATACTGGCCTCCAACTAGACTCCGCACCATTGACTACCACTCTCTGGCTTCTCTCTTTAAGCCAGGTTGCAACCCACCTCACTACTCTATTGTCCAGACCTCACCTCCTCAACTTAGCTGTGAGGATGCTGTGGGAGACTGTGTCAAAGGCTTTACTGAAGTCAAGGAAGACCACATCCACCGCTGCCATCATCCATCCACCTTGTTACATTCTCATAATAGGCTATGAGGTTGGTCAAGCATGACCTACCCTTGGTAAAGCCATGCTGACTGCCCCTAATAACCCTCTTATCCTTGATCTGCCTTGAGATGGCACCAAGGACAAGCTGTTCCATTACTTTCCCAGGGATGGAGGTGAGGCTGACCGGTCTATAATTACCCGGGTCCTCCCTCCTGCCCTTTTTGAAGACTGGAGTGACATTTGCTTTCCTCCAATCCTCGGGCACCTCTCCCGTTTCCCAAGACTTGGCAAAGATGATGGAGAGCGGTCCAGCAATGACTTCAGCCAGCTCCCTCAGCACCCGCGGATGCATCCCATCTGGACCCATGGATTTATGGATGTCCAGACTATTTAATTGCTCCCTAACCCAGTCCTCCTCAACTAAAGCAAACTCCTCCATTGACCTGGCTTCATCCGGGGTCTCAGGGGTACAGGGCTCCCCAGGACAGCCTCCAGCAGAGCAGACAGAGACAAAGAAGACATTCAGTAATTCTGCCTTCTCTATATCTTCTGCCACCAGGGCACCCACCCCATTCATCAGTGGGCCTACGTTGCCTCTGGTATTAGTTTTATCTGCTATGTATTATGCCTGTGACTGTGAGGCCACTCTCAGCTGCCCATAGAAGCCTCATCAACTTCCTCAGCCTGATCTGGTGGCCTGTAACAGACGCCCACAACAGTGTCACCCCTGCCAGCCTGCCCCTTGATCCTGACCCATACACTCTCAGCTCGCTCGTCATCCGCTCCTGGGCAGAATTTAGTACATTGTAGTTGCTCTCTCACATAGAGAGCAACTCCACCACCACGCCTGGCCGGCCTGTCTTTCCTGAAAAGGACACAGCCATCCGTGACCACATTCCAGTCATGTGAACTGTCCCACCATGTTTCTGTAATTGCCACCAGATCATAATCTCCCGACTGAACATGGGGGGACACACGTGGTTTGAGGTGAGATAGATAATGGGGGGGTAATTAATTGGGGGCATCTGTATTTGTTGTAATTAAGGGGGGGTTAATTAGCACCGGGGGGGGGGGATTTGGGGGTGATTTGCCCTTGGAAGGGGGGAGGGGAGGGTTGGTGCCACATCATCCGGGGGGGGGGGAGGGGGGAGGATGATGATGATGCAGCAACAAGGGGGGGGGGATCCACAAGGAGCCCCCTGGGGTGTGACGTCAGCGTTGCATCACGCGTGACGTCACGGACGGCAACAAACCCCCCCGGGTGGGGAGGGGTGTGAATCCTTCCCTCCCCCAGCGCTGCCCTTGAGGTGGGGCGGGGGGGGAGGCTCCCGGACGCCTGGGTCCTTTTCCCGGACGCCTGGGTCCCTCTCCCGGACGCCTGGGTCCCTTTCTATGACACCCGGGTCCCTTTCCCGGACGCCTGGGTCCTTTTCCCGGACTCCTGGGTCCCTTTCTATGACACCCGGGTCCCTCTCCCGGACGCCTGGGTCCTTTTCCCGGACGCCTGGGTCCCCACGGGGCTCTGTGTCCCCCCCAGTTGGTGGCCAGGGGCCAGTTCCGGGTCATCAAAGAAACACTGGGATTCCTCAAACTGCTCGAGTGGGTGAGTGACCCCCCCCAAGCCCCCCCGGGACCCCCCAAAACCCCCCTGGACCCCCCAAACCCCCCAGGACCCCACCAGACCCCCCTCCCCCACCCCCCTGGGTCCCCAAAACCCCCCAGGACCCCCCCAGACTCCCCCCCGGACCCCCAAACCCCCAGGACCCCCCCATGACTCCTTGGCCCCCATAGAGACCCCCCCAATATCCCCCTGACCCCCATATTCCCCGCCCCCCCCTCCCCCCCCCATTTCCCCCCCAATCTGGGTCAGCACCATAATCTGGATTAGCCGGGGAGGGCGGGGGGGGGGGTGCTGCGGGGTGGGGGGAAGTGCCTGACACCCCCCTTTGACCCCTCCTGACCCCCCCTTGACCCCCTCCTGACCCTTCTGACCCCCCATGACCCCTGACCCCCATGACCCCCCCCAGCTCTTCCCACCCCGCCCCCCCGGTGACCCCATGACCCCTGCTGACCCCGTGACCCCCCGACCCCTTGACCCCACTTGACCCCCAAACCCCCCCCCTGACCCCCATGACCCCCCATGACCCCCCTTGACCCCCCCAAATCCTTGACCCCCCCTGATCCTATGACCCCCTCCGCCCCCCGGGGTGACTGAGGGGATGTGACCCCCAGTGACCCCATGACCCCTGCTGACCCCATGACCCCCCTTGACCCCCCCGACCCCCTTGACCTTCCTAACTCCTTGACCCCCTTTGACCCCCTTGACCCCCCTGACTCCTTGACCTCCCCGACCCCATGACCCCCCTGACCCCTTGACCCTCCCTGATCCCTCCAGGGTGACTGTGGGGGGTGTGACCCCCCCCAGTGACCCCAAGGCCCCTCGGTGACCCCATGACCCCTGGGGACCCCGTGGCCCCCCGGTGACCCCGTGCCGCCCCGCAGCTGTTCTCCATCTTCGCCATCGCCACGGGCGGGGGGTACTCAGGGTCCCTGCGCCTCAGCCTGGACTGTCCCCCCCCCAACCGCACCCACGGGCCCCCCCCTCACCGTCAGCTTCGGGAACCCCTTCCAGTGAGGGGGGGCGGGGGGGGGGGGGCGGTCCTATGGGGGGGCTTGGGGGGGTCTATGGGTCCATATGGGGGGGGTTGGGGGGGTTATGGGGGGTCCTATGAGTCCAGATGAGGGGGATATGGGGGACTTGGGGGGGGGCTATGGGTCCTATGGGGGGGGGTTGGGGGGGTTTATGGGTTCATATGGGGGGGGATATGGGGGACTTGGGAGGGGGGGGGTCTATGGATTCGTATGGGGGGTCCTATGGGGGGGGTTGGGAGGGTCTATGGGTCCATATGGGGGGGTTTGGGGTGGATATGGGGGGGTCTATGGGTTCATATGGGGGGGTTTGGAGGGGTCTGTGGGTTCATATGGGGGTCTTGGCGGGGGGGTCTATGGATTCATATGGGGGGGTCCTATGGGGGGGGCTGGGGGGGTCTATGGGTCCATATGGGGGGGGTTGGGGGGGATATGGGGGGTTCTATGGGTTCATATGGGGGGTCTATGGGTTCATATGGGGGGGATATAGGGGACTTGGGGGGGCCTATGGGTCCTATGGGGTCCCGCCCCCCTCAAATCCGTGACCGGGGGGTTCGTTGTGCCCCCCCAGGCTGCACCAGCTCTGTGCCACCCCTCCAAATGCCAATAGGAAGGTTCCCTCCCCCATAATCCCCTGTTACCCACAATGTAGGGACCTATAGATAAGGCAGGGGGGCTCTGTACCTCCTATAACTAAACGGGGGGGTCTGTACCTCCTATAGCTAAAAGTGGGGGCGTCTGTACCCCCAATTTGTGCCTCGGGGGCTCACAGGCTGCACCAAACCTGTTCCCCCCCATAAACCCCCTATAACCACAATGGGAGCGTCCCAGCCTCTGTTCCCTCAACAGGGTGGACTGTCCCATGTGTAGCGGGGCGGGGGGGATCGCCCCTTTCTAGAATGAAAGCGGGGGGCCCCGCCCCCCCAAATCCGTGACTGGGGGATTCGTTGTGCCCCCTCAGACTGCACCAGCTTTGTGCTACCCCCCCAAATGCCAATCGGAGAGTCCCATGCCCTATAATCCCCTATTACCCACAATGTAGGGACCTATAGATAAGGCGGGGGGCTCTGTACCTCTTGTAATTAAAAGACGGGGCGTCTGTATCTCCTATAGCTAAAAGTAGGGGCGTCTGTACCCCCAATTTGTGCCTGGGGGGCTCACAGGCTGCACCAAGCCAGTTCCCCCCCATAACCACAATGGGAGCGTCCCAGACTCTATTCCCGCAACAGGGCGGACTGTCCCATGTGTAGCGGGGTGGGGGGCGATCTCCCCTTTCTAGAATGAAACTGGGAGGTCCCGCCCGTGTGCATTTGGACTGAGCTGTGACATCTCTAACCCGTGACATTGGGGTCCAGCAAGTACCAAAGAGCAGGTGAGGACCGTGGGCATTTGTACTGAGCTGTGACATCTCTGACCCGTGACATTGGGGTCCAGCCTGAGCAGGGCACGTGCGGAAGCTGTGCTGCAGGGAGGGCAGAGCTGAGGGGAAGGGCTGTGCGAGGGGCTGGTGCCAAGGCAAGGTGGGCTCGCTGTGGGGTGTGGGGAGGTGTCAGCCCCGGACTCAGCCGCTGTCTGACTGTAGTGCCCTTGGGCTGGTGTAGCTCAGTCCTCCGTGTGTTTCTCTTCAGGGGAGCAGCGTGCAAAGGAAAAGCAAGGAAGGAGGTGAACCCGTGAGGAACAGTGGTGGATAAAGAGGATTGGAGCGCACATGCCAGTCAAGAGGGATCAAGAAAGAAGACACCGGTGGTGGAACCGCAGGTCAGGAGAGCTCAAGGAGGGAGAAAGGTGACTGTGGCCGCATGGGTTTTTCTAGCTCACACACCAATGAAAACAGTTTGGATAATAAAAGAAATGTATGCCAAACCAATAATTAAAGGCAGAGAATGTATATATGCTATGTATGGGGTAGACCTGAAGGTATATTTCTTCCTACAAGGAAGGAGAATTCGCAGTGGTAATTAACTGGAGATGCGAATTTCCAGATTGCATTGGCAACATACGCAGGGAACATATCAGTTTATTACCCTCAGCATAAACTGTGGGCTGAAATTGGTGATTTACCGTTGTACGGCAAAAGGCCCTGTCAGCAACGACCAGTAAGCGACAAGACCGTATTTACTGATGCCTCTGGTCGCTCACGTAAAGTTGTAGTGACGTGGCTAAACTCAGATACCCAGTGCTGCAAACACAAGGTAGAAAAAGAGACCAAGGGTCAAACAAGTTCTTGAGCTGACAGCTGTTGGGATCGCTTTGAGGTGTTCTGTAACAAACCTTTGAATGTTGGAACTGGCTCATACTATGCAGCTGGCATACTTAACCGCCTGGAAGCTTCTTTTCTTAAGGAAGAGGATAATCCTCTTTCGATGGCTGAATTGAGAATGCTATGGTTTCTAATAAATCATAGACATCATGGTTATTATGCAATGCACACCCGCTCTCGCACGGCCCTTCCAGGACCTCTTGCGGAAGGCAATAGGAGGGCCGATGCACAAGCTGTGCCGCTCGCTGTGCCTAAAGCCTTGGAGCAACCTAAATGATCACATAAATTCTTTCACCAGAGTGCAAAGGCGTTAAAACAGCAATTTCAAATTACATGGATATGGCCAGGAGCATCCTTATGTCCTGCCCTGATTGCCAACAGTTGGCACCCGTGCCATCCACAGAGGGTGTTAATCCAGGAGGGGTTACTGCCAATGAAGTACGGCCAGCTGATGTAACGCATTGTTCTGAACTGGGTAAATACGTACGTGTTTCAGCAGACGCTCATTCCAGATTTCTCGTTGTTCCAGCACGCGCTGGTGAAAGAGCACGAGACGTCTGTAACACTGGTTGACATGTTTTGTTGTTTGAGGAGTTCCGCGATATGTAAAACCAGAGGAAAGCGGAACGCACGCTCGATTAGAGGAGGGACCGCCGAGTGCCCAGTGTGCTGTAATAAAAGTGCCTGCTTTTTAACACTTTCAGAACAGTGTTAAAGTGGCTGTTTGCCGACTTTCAGTATCGTTTTCTGGCGACGAGGATGGGATAATCTGCCTGACCTCCCGTGGATCCCAGGATCTCTGGGACCTTGTGCCGGCACCGGGGAATTCCCGGAAGGGACCACAGATCCTCGGACCAGCTCGGGACGCGGGTAAAACCCCATCAATGAGATAAGGCACTTTCATTGTCTGGTTGGGTTGGCAGCTGCCTGCACGAGACGTGGGCGACACCAGCGCGTTGGGTCTGCGCATCCGCGTCTGCGCATTTTGGTAAACTAGGTAACTTGAAAAAAGAAAGAAATACAAAATTAAAGAGAAAAATGAGAAAACAAGAAAGAAAAGAGGAAAACGAGGGAACAGTAATTTGATAAAGGGACCTTTAGTGATTTTGCTGTTTGTGCCTTAGCAATTGTAAAATTGTCTGTGTCTTTAGTGGTTTGTTGTTGTTGTTACTTGTGTCTTTGGTGATTTTATAGTCAGTACTTACGGCTCACCAATCGTCTGTTATTGTGATTGTGAAGTAGGTCGTGGACAATCGACAGGAGGATTCGGGAGAAATCCCCCCCGGGCTGTGTTTTCTGACACTGGAAAAGGATCGTTTGCTGTTCAACAGGGAGTCAACCAGGGAGAATCTGATTGAATATTGTAATTAATGGCGGCCACTGTAAATAATATTAATATCCTGCACAGGTCTAGGTGGGTATACTTTGAGATGTGTAGTATAGTAATGCGCTACGTGTAATATATAGTAAATATATATTTTAAATCATATATTGCCTATTACATAAGGCATATTACACAATACATAATGTTACATATGCATTGTCTTTATCCCCTTCAGATCCATTTGTTTTGAAAAAGGATAATCAGGGAAAGAAATGGAAACCAGTAAAAGGTTTGTTGAAGACAGATATTGGTGTAGAATACATAGAGAACATGAGATCAAAATTGTCCCTCGGTCCATCCAGGGTGGACCATTTAGACTGTATTTACCGTTGTAAAGACAAAGCTTTCCCCCCTTAATTTTTGTCACGTGTTTTAATTAGAATTAATAGAGATATTGAAGCCCGTCCTAGCTAAACTGGAAAAAAGACAGCAGCCATGTGTATTTTTAAAGAAAGGTTAAATCAAGTCTGCTCCCTCATTATCTTCAAGCGTTTTACTGTGATCACCTCCCTCCCAAGGTTTTGTGTCTGTTGTATCAAGGCCTGACACCCACGGCCACAGTGGATGAACCACCGTGGGCACAACACCAGAACCCGCCTGTTTGTGTCCAGGATATCCACTCCAGCAGACACTGTTAGTAAAAGAGCACATCATGGAACTGAAAAACCATCTAATTGTGTCATTATACACATTCACTGCTCTTTTTTCTTCTTTATACCCCTTGTGGTTTTTTAAAATTAAACAGTTTGAAAAGGGTTTCTGTTTTCACTCTGCACACAGAGCCTGATTTTCCTTCTCTAGGGCCTTTCGCCCGGTTCACCGCACTCGTGTGATCATTGCGCTACACGCGGGCAAAATCAGCTGTGCCCTGTGTTTCTCCTGTAAAATAGTAAGAACGATAATATAGTCGTGCCAGGAACTGCCTTCACAGTGAATATTTGAAGGAACCCACTGCTAATGTATTTTTAGTTGGTACTTGCGTTATGGATTAGATGCAACAAAAATCCATACTTTCTTTTATCCTTTGCTATACAGGAGGTGGTTGAACTTTTCTATAGCAGATTCGATCACTTGTTGTAAAGCAATGAAATAAATAACTTAGGCTTTTTCTATGGATAAACAACGTTTAATCCAATTCCTTAATTGTATTCCTTAAACACGTGCTCATTAGAGCAAAAGCAAAACAGCGCTGGGTGCGCGGGGGATTCTCTCCGCCCAACACGCACCCTTTGAACAACAAGAGCTGTGCTTAAATACAGTAAGGTGTTACATATTCATAATGACCCCAGGAACGCCTGTACGTATCCATAACCTTTCCCGCTTCTCATTAAAATGAGTCTCAGAGAACCATTTCCAGTCTCCTCTTTGACCCTCCCTGTTCGCCTGCGCAGTGTCACTTGGTGGCTTTGAGGAGGGGTCTCTATGGGTCTTTATGGGACTCTACGGATCTCTATGGGTCTCTATGGGTCTCCGTGGTCTCTATGGGTCTCCGTGGTCTCTATGGTCTCTGTGGTCTCTATGGGTCTCCCAAGCTGCCAAGTCGACCGAAACCAGACTGGCCCCCTTTTGCTGTAACTCTTGGCTGTCTTGTCTCCTCAAGGTTACAGCTGGTGCTGTAAAACTTCTGATCTCGGCATTTGATGAGGTTCTGGTTTTTCTTAACACAACTGGTTACATACAGCTCTAAACTAGATACTCATGATGTGGCTTCAAGTGTTAGTTCGTTAGCAGGCCCTTATTATGTGGTTGGTTAACCCTGAAGGTGTTAGCTCCCTCTATCAATATAACCTCATAAACAAGTTTCAGAACTTTTTACATAGAACTTACCCACCTTTTCCTTTTGGCAGGTTCAGAGCCCGAGGCTCATTTGGTTGTATCTGTAAACATGAAACATCTCAGCACAAATCACAACTGCATTTCTCACAGACAGAAGTGCCTGAACTCCACAACTTGCCTGGCAGTGCAGAGAGCAGGAGCTGTGGTGAGTCCTGGGCCCTTGGGGTCATTTCATTCTGTTTTGTGTTCCAGTCCCTCCCTGCTCCCTCCTCTTTCCTGCTGTGTCCTTCTTCCTCTTCATCTCTTCTCCCTCTGTCCCTCTGCTGTTTCCTCACCGTTTCCCCCACCCTTCTCCATCTCAGTGCAGGGTTTCTCGTATCTCCCTCTCTGTCTCCACCCCTCTGTGTTCTCACCATCCCTGGTTTCTCTTTGTCATCATTCTTGTCTGTTGCTCTGTCCTGCTCCCTGCCCCATCATTTCTCACTGTATCCCTCTGTCCTGTTCCCTGCGCCTATTCCTGCCCCTCTTCTTTTTTTACTCCCTCTCCATCTTGCTGCCCACCCCAGGATTTTTTCCCCAATCTCTGTCCTCCCCCCAACCCTTATTGTTCTTTCTCTCTCCTTCTCCCTTTCTGTCTTTCTGCCTGTCTTCCCTTTCCCTGTTCTTCTTTCTCCATCTCTGTCCAGATTATTGCCCCTTTTCCTTCTTGATGTCTTTCTGTCCTGGTTTTCTTTCTGTCTTCCTTGCCTGTTCCCAGTCCCATCCTTTCTCACTGTACCTCCCCTGTCCAGCTGGCTCTGCCTTTTACTTGTCTTGTCTTCCTCTTTCCTGCTCCTCAGCCCTCTTTTCCTCTTCCTCCAGCTCATTGCTGCGTGTTTTCCCTTTCCAGTCTCTTCATTTTGATCCGAACTTTGCTTTATTTCTCAGACTTTCCTTTTGTCTCTCCATCTGTACATCCCCCTCCCTGTCTTTCTCTAGCCCCTTCCTGCTTCTCCTCCTCCCCCCTCCCCATCCCTCTGTCCTGCTCATCAGCCCTGCTGTTTCTTCCTCCCTGTTTCTTCACAGCTCCTTGTCCCTTTCTGCCTTGATCTCTCCATCTCTCCATCCTTTCCCCTGTGTGTTTCTTTCTCTCTGGGCTCCTCTGTCTCCTCTCTTGTCTGATTTGTCTCTCTCTAGTCCTCTGTCCTTCTCCCCAGCAGCTTCAACTGAATGACCAGGTGTCCCTGCACTCTGGTGTTTCCTCATCCCTGCCCTGGGAAAGATCTGTGTCTGTAGGGCTGGGGATCATTTAGGAGCTGGTCTCCTTGTGCAGACAGCAGAGCTGGGTGCAGCTACAGCAGAGGTTGTTCTCAGCTGCTGCTTATGCAGCTTGTTGGAAGAGCGGCTGTGGGGCTTCTTTGGAAGGGAGGTTTCTTGTTCTGTGCTTACTGCTCCTCGGGACCCTGCACAGGAGCGGTGTTGGGGTCTGCAGGGATGGGTGGGACCTGCTGTGATTCCTGGTGAATATGAACTCAACTTGTCCTGATGTCCTCGAATGAAACCAGACTGACCGTAGATGGTTTTCTTGCCATATCCCGTTCCAACCTCAGTGCTCAGTGCTAAAGAACAAGAGACCTTGTGCTCTTTTCCAGATGTCAGTGGCCGCAAATCAGCTGAGAACATCCTGCCTTAGGTAACGGGCAGGTGGTCTGTGATCAGGGCTGTGGACTTGAATGGCTGTGCTTTCATGAACGTTTCCTGGTCTTGCCATTTCAAAGCCCTTCCTTCTCCTGGAAATTTAAGACAGCATTTCTTATTCTGAGGTTCAGACGGGAGCTGGACTTACTGTTGAACGGCTGATATAATGTGCTCCCTGAGGAGCACATCTTGCTGTTTTGTTGTTGTTTTCCAACACCATCTGAACTTTGGTCAGCCAGAGGAAGAGTGGTGACAGAGTCTGTTATCTGAGAGCAACGTGTTCCTGTACTTTCCCCTCTTTCTGTGGTGAAGGATTCCTTCCCTTGCAGAGAGGACTGCGAGACCCGCTCCTGTCAGGTGGGACTTTGCCTCCAAACGTGGCGCAGCCTCTTCCATTGTGACATCACCCACTGCCGCTGATGTCACAAAGCAGCATCAGCGCTGAGGTCGGCACAGCAGGGTATAAGACCAGGGGTCTCCCTGCGCCTCGGTCACTCTCGATCTTGAGGGAACTGAGATCGCAGAGTTTTTGGCTCACTGCTGAGCGAGCGAGATGCTTGTTACCTGCACCTCAGCAGGTACCCAGAGACACCCAGAGACGGCTGAACGTCTGAACTGGTATGTTGGGAA
This sequence comes from Streptopelia turtur, assembly GCA_901699155.2. Taxonomy (NCBI): domain Eukaryota; kingdom Metazoa; phylum Chordata; class Aves; order Columbiformes; family Columbidae; genus Streptopelia; species Streptopelia turtur. The sequence goes on along the minus strand of CABFKC020000278.1, from coordinate 56,292 downwards.
TATTTTCTGCTCCCTTCCCCAGGTGTTTTTTTCCACCTCATCAGCTGGGGTGGGTGGAGGGTGGACAAGAGAGGAACATGAGGGCAGCCTGAGAGCTGGGTCTGGAGGTCAATTAGGGGCAATGGGAGTCAAGGGGGGTCAATGGAAGTCAATGGGGATCAATGGGGGTCAATGGGGGTCAACAAGAGTCGATAGGGGGCAATGGGAGTCAATGGAGGTCAATTAGGGGCAATGGGAGTCAGTGGGAGTCAATGGAGTCAATGGGGGTCAATGGGGATCAACGAGAGTCGATAGGGGGCAGTGGGAGTCAATGGGTGTCAATGGGGATCAGTGGGGATCAATGGGTGTCAATGGGTGTCAATGAGAGTCGATAGAGGGCAATGGGAGTCAATGGGGATCAATGGGGGTCAATGAGAGTCGATGGGGGGCCGCCTTTCAGTCTCTTCATGAACGCGAGGGCTGGGCCCAGGAAGCGTTTGATCTCTGCAGAATGAGGGACAGGTCCAGTTTGGATGGGACAGAGAGAGTCCCAGGGGTGGCCCAGACACAGCCTGCCGCAGTAATTGTGAGAGCTCAGCTCCGTCCTGCATTGTGCTCTGGAGGGTGGGTTCTGTCCCTGAGCCTGCTTGGTTTTCCTCTCCACGGGGACCAGAAGGACACCAGCGTGTCCTCTGTTGGCCGTGGGTCTGACTCATGTTCCTGACAGAGGAGGTTTCCTTGGGAAGCCTGGTCAGCTCCTCACCAGGGCTCTGCCTCAGGAAAGGGGCTCGAGATCCTCAGAGGGGTGCGAGGAGTTCTCTAGGAGAACAAAAGGGATTGTTTATTCCTGATGAGTGTCGCTGTGAGCCTGTTGAGAGCCTCCTGGAACAGGCAGGAGGAATTTCGCCCTTGCAGAGCGGTGTGTGCTGTGTCTTGGCAGATCAGGCTCAGGGCAGCAGGGCCCAGACACCAGAGGGTTTCTTTGGCGCTGCCTTGGTTGCAAATTGCTTGCCAGCACGCACTGACGTTCAGCCACCCTCCCTCTTTCCAGTCTGCATTTGTCTGCAGTTCTGCAAGGAGAAGGGCCAGAGATAACCCGGCTGCTGAAGAAACGCTGCGAGAGGGGAGACACACACCCCCCTGGCAGCTGTTGGACTGTAGGGGCACAGGCTGAACCTTCTCTTGAGAGGGTGGAGAACAGGAGCAGCACAAGTGCCCATCGGTTGCTGGGCAGGAGAATTAGATGTCCGTTGTGTCCTTCCATTTCCAGCAAATCCCTCTACAGCCCCACAGATGTGAAGTGTGGCCAGAGCTCTTGTTGCAACTCCTGCTCTTAGTCCAGAGTCAACCTTGAGCCCTTTGTCCCTAAGGAAACAATCTTTGCTGTGACAAATCCCCCACTGGTGCAGCTGGTGACACCTCCAGCAGTGACTGGAGCTGGTGCAGGACCAAGCCAATGCACACGGCAGGAACGCCAGGCTCCAGGGCTGCAGTCCCTGCTGCTGCTCTCCAGTCTGCTGCTGATCTGCACGGGAACCGCCAGCTTCACCAGCCTTTTCTGTATCTGCTCTGCAGGACGATGAAGGCTCTCAAGGCAACAACCCTTGTGCTGCTTCTCGGTCTCTTCTCTTTTGGTGAGTCTCTGCAGAGCTCCGACCTGAGGACGGTGCTTTAGGAGGCACTCGGGGCTCCATCCTGCCCTGTTCCGCTTCCCCCGCTGTGAGCAGAGGAGCTCAGCCAAGAGCAGAAAGTCCCCACAGAGCTGTGCCAGTCCCTGCTCCAGCGGGACGGGTGTGGGTGAGGAAGGGCTGAGTTGCCTTCCCCAGGAGGGCTGAGCCAGTTCCCTTCAGCCCAGGGAGAGGCCGTGGCTGAGCTCTCCTGCCCCAGGGGCTGAGAATCTTCTGCAGGACAAGGAGCACAGTCCAGGGCAGGGAACGTCCATCTATTGCGGAGCCCATACACCATGATGGCCACTGTCAAAGGCAGCAAGAGGAGAGACAACTATGGCACTTGGGAGAGACACAGCAAGGGGAGCGGGCAGCCCGAGGCACAGCCCAGCCTTAGACCAGGTTCTAAGCTCTGGTTTGTGTCTGACAGGAGTTTACCACATGGGACAACTCGGCACCTTAACCCTCTGGAGCACTGCACCAGAGATAGGAGACCTCAGCGCAACCCTGTCCCTGCCCGTCCAGCTCCGTAAGCTCCAGGAACAGCTTTATCATCTGCGCTGGAGCACAAAGGATGTGGCCGAGCGGGCTCTGCAGGAAGGCGTGAAGCAGGCAAAGCTCCCAGGCGTTACCGGACAGGTAAGGGCACAAGGCAGAAGGATCTGCTGAGGGGTTTTATCCTCCGTCCACATGTATCCTCCTCCATTCCTGTCACAGCCAACAGGCTGGTGCTGCTGGAACAAGTGCTGCCATGGCCACGCTTCCTTTTCCTGTTGCTCCACACTTCCTTATGGGGAAGAGAGAGCGTGACGGGAATGCCAGCTGTCTGAGTCGGACCTTCCTCTGCGCCCAGATCTTGGGTCCTCCTCAAGGAAGGGCTGGAAAGAAAGAATGGTCTCAGAGGTCCAGAGTTAAGCCAGGCCTATCTCATGCCCAGAAGGCTTGTCTGTCCATGCTGCCTGACCTGGGGCCTCTGCACAGGAACAGCCCCTTCCCGCAGCTGCAGCATTCAGAGCACTGGAGTGAGCAGCCCCCCCTTTCTGATCCCGACAATCAGAGCAGAGCAAACCTGGGAGGCTTCCAGGCAATGTGGGCGTTCCCTCCACCTGAAACGGGCCTTGTCCCCGCTCACCTTGGCTGGCCTTGCAGGGGAGCTGCTTGCCCCCGTCCTTCTCCTTCCAACAGGCGCTCTCCTTTGTGTTCCTTCCCAGGCTGTTCACGAGATCATCAATCAAGCTTTGGAGAAGCTGGAGGAAATGCAGGTCCCGATGCCAGATTACGCCCTGAAATCAGCAGGTGCCGTGACATTGTACAAACAAACCAGTTCCAACGCGCTTCCTGTCCAGATTGACAAGATGGGCATTGGAATGTGCCCAGGGGCAGGAGAGAAGGGGCGAGAAGTCACGGGTCAATTTGTGCCCTATAAGTGCCCCCAGTGACAGAGCCTGTAACGGGCCAGACCCCATGGGAAGCACAGAAAGGCTGGTTCACATTCTTGCCTATTTCCACGGCCAAATACGACAGTTTCATGACTCCCTGCTGTGTGTTCCAGAGGGGTCGTGCCATCAAGACAGAGGGGAACCCACTGTAGAACACGGATGACAACTGAGAAGCCTTTTCCAAGTCAACAGTGCAATATTCCTCCTGACACTGCCTGGTGATCGTGGTCATGTTTGAATTTCCAGGGGCAGCCGTCATTCAGTCCAGGACTTCTCCATCACTCCGGGATGCGAAAGCAAAAGTCTTCCTGTATTCCCTGCCATTGATGGATTACATGAGATCCCCTGAGCTGATTCTGGAGGTAGGAGCACCAAGAAGCAGTAACACAAAGGCTGGGAGAATGAACCACACACGCTGCTCCGAGTGTCCTTCCCACCTGTCTTTGCTCCTCAAAGCTTCTTCTCCTGCCCCCTTCCCGCATGGACCTGCTCTCCGCCTGTATCCCCTGCTGAGTGTTTCTTGTCCTTTCAGCCGGACAATCATCCTGGCAACTGCTGGCCCTTCCCAGGGAGTCAGGGACACGTGTTCATCAAGCTGTCCATGCCGGTCATTCCCAGAGCCGTCACCATGGCCCATGTCTCAGGGACAGCGTTTCATGGAGAAAGCATCTCCGGAGCTCCCAAGGACTTTGCTGTCTACGTAAGTGATTTCTCTACAGTTGGGGGCTGGGGGTTCCACAGCATTTCTGAGCAGGGAAGTTGGGTCAAAGATCCTGGTGGCCTGAAGCTTCCTCCTGTCTCTCAGAACAAACAGGCTCCTTGGAGTCGCTCCGTTCCCATTATATTCCTCTTTTATTCAACGTACCACTCGAAGCTTCTGGGGCAAGATGCTACTCCAGGAGCCACAGGAAAAAGGAGCTGGACAGTGCATGGTCCTAAACCTTCTTGTCTTTCAGTCCCAGTGCATTTGTGATCCTCAGGTCACCTCCCTCTCACTGGGAGCGTCTGCTCCTTTTCTGACAGGCAGCCTGGACTCGCTGAGTGGGCAAGTGTGACGTGCTGCCCACCTGCAGCTTCTCGTCTTGTCCTTGTGCTCATGGTCCTTGGACTCCGTAGCTGAAATAACCCCGTACTTCACCGGCTGAAGTTCAGTCTCCCATGGTGCACCAGACGCTCTGTTTTCTCCACCCATCTTTCTGTAGGGCTTCAAGGAAGAACACGAGGAGCAGGGAACATTCCTGGGACAGTTCACTTTCCTGGCGGCGCTGAATCCCAGTCAGACCTTCCAGCTGAAGGTATGGGGACACAGAGGGAGAAGAACGCGGGAGAGGAGGAGAACTGCGGCTGGATGGGGAGAGGCTTCCCTGCCAAAGGGTACAGGCAGCCCTGTCCTTGAGCGGGTGCCACGCTGCCTTTCTTCTGCTTTAACTTCCTGGTGGCGGATGGCTGCACTGCCGCTCTTCTCTTTCATTCTGGGTTTAAACTTCAGTGCTTAGAAGCGCCACAGTTGAAGCTGGAATCAGCGTGACTGTCTGGACCCCAAGTGCACACAAGCGGGCACATCCTGTAGGATGCAGGACTGCTGGTCTGCCAGTTAGAGACCAGAAATACTGGGCTTCCTGAGGGTTCTGTTGGTGCTGGCAGTGAGCAGTGACAGGGAGGCCATTCTGTTTCCGTGGCTTTCTGGAGAAGTCAATGAGACATGTTGGGGCTGCCCATTGGGATAAAAGCCATTTTTGAAGCTCCCCATTTGCATTAAAAGGCATTTTGGGGCTCCCCATTGGGATTAAAGGCAGTTTTAAGGTTCCCCATTGATCCCCATTGAGCCCCAATTGACTCCAATTGACTCCCATTGACTCCCATTTGTCCCCATTGACTGCCATTGATCCCCATTGATCCCCATTGACTCCCATTGACCCCCACTGACTCCCATTGATCCCCATTGAATCCAATTGACTCCCATTGACCCCCCACTGACCCTCATTGACTCTCATTGATCCCCATTGACTCCCATTGACCCCCATTGACCCCCATTGACTCTCATTGATCCCCATTGACTCCCATTGACCCCCACTGACCCTCATTGATTCTCATTGATCCCCATTGACTCCATTGACTCCCATTGACCCCCATGGAACCCCATTGAGAAATTTGTTGGTTTTGAGTCTCCCCAGAGCAAAATTGGTCAAATTCGAGGTGAAATTTGTCAGTTTTGAGGTGAAATTGTACACCAGCACTGGGTCTTCTGACTGTGGAAGCCTGTGCCCCAAAGCAGGCGAGAGCTTTCCAGTGTATTTGCTGAGGCACCTGGTCGCTGCTGCTTCCTTTGCTGTTCTCATGGCCCAATGAGGGAACATCTGGACCACGACAGGTCAAAAGCCCCCGTGGGGCAGCAGGAAGGAAGCTGCTGATCGAGACCGTCGCTGCGGCACTTCTGTCAGTGCTCACGGGCCAGAGAGGAAAAGGTGACTCATTTCTTCTTGTCATTGCAGAACGAGCTCCCTGGGGTCATGAATTACATCAGGCTGCAAGTGCTGAGCAACTGGGGCCACCCGGACTACACCTGCCTGTATCGGTTCAGGGTGCACAGTGATCCGCCCAGAGATGAGGGAGACTTTCCTGTTTCTTCTATCAATAAATTCCATTAATGTTCACCCAGTCGAGTTCCCGTCTGCTTTGCCTGTGGTGCTGCCTGGTCCTCCCTGAGCTCACTGGAGCTCCCCGGCCTTCTCTCAACCACCAGCGTATGGGAGACTTCAGGAGTCCACAGCAAGATTGTCCTTGGTAGGGAAAATGGAAAACTCAGCCACAAATCTGCAGGAAGCCTGACATGCACACACTTGCTGCGACACAGGAACATCAGCAAGGCCCTGCCTGGACACCAGAGATTAAATCAATGGACCGTTTTCTTGTGCAGGAATAAATTAAGGATCGACTGAATGGAACCATCTGTTGTTACCTGTTTTCACAAGAGGCACATGCTGCTTCAGCTGCCGTCTGCAAGTCTGTTGCTGATGAGAAAATGCACCTCTGTTTTTTATAAGGTGAAAACCCTTAACTGGAAAGTCGCTTTTTGCCTCATTTCCCTCTCTGGGCACATAATCTAGTGAGTAGCCCAGGAACCGTCACAGAGTGATTAGCAAAGCAACCCCAGGACACTTAAGAGATCCCATACCCACACCAGTCTGTCCTTCCTTTTGACCCGAGCTCCCCAAGCCCCGAGGCAGGAGCAGGCAGGGCAGTCGTGAGCTCGGGCCGCACCAGGGACGAGAGAGCAGGACCAGCGCTTGGCAGCCGGGGCTGGGAACAGCAATTTTTGCTCTGAGCTGGGGCTTAGTCCATGTGCGAGCCCAGCACGGGTCCAGATACCAAACTGAGGGTGTCGGTTCACCCCTGGTGCCACACGAACTGCACACTGCAGCAGGAGAAATGGAAGAAGATATCAAGACATGGGCAGAGGGATGAGGAAAAATGGATGAAAGAAGAAAGAAAAAAAAAAAGAAAAAAAGTAATAAGTTGGGAATGAGATGAAAACAATTAAAAAAAATACACCGGGACTGGGACAGAGTGACAGAGAAAGGGCAAAGGAACAGGGGGCAGGACAGAACTGAAGCAATAAAACAACTGTGGTGGGCAGCAGGACAAAGAGATGGAGAAAGGAAACATAAAGCAAGAGAGAGAGGAAAGAAGGGGCAGCAGCTGGACAGGGGATACAGGGAGGAAGAGTCAGAGAATGTCCTGAGCTGGAAGGGACCCAAAGGGGTCACGCAAAGAGTGAGAGGTGAAGAACCTCTGGGGAGCAATGGAGAGTGCAAATGTCCAGACAGACTTCTGAAGAGATGAGTTCAGACACGGTGAGCTGGGTAAGGACAGGTGGAAACTCCTGGATGTCCAGGGGATTAAATACACGTAGTGATAGACAGAGTTCTGGCACTGCAAGCACAGGGAAAGGTCAACGTTTCATCTCCCATAGTACATATACTTTCTGAAATTCATGTTTTGGCAGGATAGAATTTCCACAGATATTTTATTGGAAATACTGAATTATTTAATCTGATGAAAAAGAGAGTGGGGTTTTTTTTGTTCTTGTTGTCGTTGTTGTTGTTGGGTTGGGGTTTTTTTTTTCAGTTTTGAGGGGAGTGCTCAGATTTTCGCACTGAGCTCCATGGTCCCACTATAAGCACCCAGTGCAAACCTCGAGAGGCTCCCGCATACCTGAGGTGTTTGCCTGGGACTGGCAGGTATCAGACCAGACTGATAGAGCCACGTCGCTTTCGTCATTTACATCTGGTATTCAAGACTTGTGCACCTAATTAGATCAGTTTCAGGACTGTAGGTAAAGAGGCAGGTGTGTGAAGAGCACTTAGAAGATGCGATAGAAGAATGTTCCAGTTGATACCATAGAATCATAGAACCATTTCAGTTGGAAGAGACCGTCAGGAGCATTGAGTCCAGCCACAACCTCAATCTAGCACTAAACCATGTCCCTAAGAACCTTGTCTCAATGCTTTTTAAACCCCTCCAGGGATGGCGACTCCACCACTGCCCTGGGCATCTGACATCCCTTTCCAGGAAGAATTGTTTTCCTAATATCCCATCTAAACCTACCCTGGCATAACTTGGGGCCATTTCCTCTTGTCCTATCACTGCTACTTGGGAGAAGAGACCAACACCCTCCATGCTCCAAGCTCCTTTCTGGTAGTTGTGGACAGCGAGAAGGTCTCCCCTCAACCTGTTCTCCAGCTGAACCCACCAGTTCCCTCACCTGCTCCTCATCACACTTGTGCTCCAGCCCCTCAGCAGCTCCGTCGCCTCCTCTGCGCTCTCTCTAGTGCCTCAATGTTCTTCTTATGATGAGGGGCCCACCACTAAACACAGGATTCGAGCTGCGGCCTCACCAGCACTGAGAACAGTGGCACAATCACTTCTCTAGTCCTGTTGGCCACACCATTCATGATACAAGCCAGGACACTGGTGGCCTTTTTGGCCACCTGGGCACACACTGGCTGATGTTCAGCTGCTGTCGATCAACACCCCCAGACTCCTCTCCACCAGGCAATTTTCAGGTTGGCTGAAGGAAACCACGTTAGTCTTGTCTGTGTGGGCATCCAAACCGCAGCAGCTGCAACAATCATTGTCAGGAGGATCACACAAGTTTCACGTTTTGTGCCAGCAACCATTGGAGGCCTTGATCTGATAAGACACAAGCAGAGCCTCTCCCCCAGCTTATCAATGGATGTGGCCTTTTCCATTGACCATTAACTAGTGATTTGGCCATAACTAATGTAGGTTCTTTCTGATTTAGCATGCTTTTGGGTCACACTTGCAAAGTGTTTCATCACAGGGCAAATTTGGGCTGCACCACTTAGATATAAGTGGTTAATCACATACAACGCTTTTGACAATTGGTTTTGTGGTGTTTTCCCTACTTCTCCCCCCTTTTTGTTTTAAAATGAAGGAAAAACAAAACCAAAAAACCAGTTCAGAATCAGATCCGTGCGTTGGACCTTGACTAGGTACTTGGAATCACAAACCAAATTTAGAGGTTCCTCCTTAAAAAGCTCTAATAATGTAAAGCTGCGCCAAGTTCTGCTCATTGTGTTGAACCTTCGATAATTTGTACAGAATGATGCCAATTGTTATCTTCATGCCAAACCACTACAGCTTTATGAGACTTCCCAGAACCACCAACAAAACTGTGCGAGTGTGTAGAATTAGACCAGATACACGTATGGCCTGTGACCTGATGTTAAAGACTTGCAGGTTCTGCAGCAATTTACATTCATGCTGCCAAGAGCTGTGCTGGTAAGAAAACCAGCTTAGTGCAATTTACAAGGATGTAGATTGCAAATAAAAAATCAAAATTAAATGTCACGAATGGTACACATATGACAAAAGGATCATGGCCTATTGAGACTTAAATTAATTCCCTGCATTTCTTGATCAGAGTAACAATCGGTATATCAGTGTTAGCAATCTCATCATACTGTCCCACAACAGCCACAGGTTGTTTCTATGTTGTAGCTACAAACAGTAAAATCTGTAAGTCCAATCGAATGCAGTCAGCCTGTAAGGTTGTCATGAATTTATTCCTCAAAGTCTCGAACACCATTTTTGTTGTCATATTTATTGGATATTGTTTTCCCTTACCGGATCGAAGTCCTGTTTCAGTTCTATCAGTGTAGTGTTTGCTTTATCGAGACATTGGCTGTTAATACTGGTGGAAATACAGCATTCAGAATTTCCTTGGAGGTTTCTCACTTGCACAAGCAGATCTGCACCATCCAAGCAGCTTCTTGTAGGCCATGCAACTAAACAGGATTCTCAGAAAACGTTATTGGAGCTTACAATTTACTTAACAAATCCTGACCCGAGAGAGGTAGAGGGCTTTCTGGCAACTGCAAGAATTTTTATGGTAAAACTTTGTTCCAAATTTGGCATTCTATTGGTCTCAAAAAGTGGCCTTTCTTTCATTCTCTTCCATGACCTCAAAAACTAGCACGGTGAATTTACTAAGAAGTCTCTTACAACCAGTTACCACAGAATAAGTCTATTAAAAAAAGAATGGTTTAATTTCCCAGCTTCGTTAGAACTCTGGTGTATGTGCATGGGGTGTCTGCAGCCTGTGGGGAAACAGCCACAGGCCTGGGACGCTGTCGGATGGACTGTGGTGGAGATGGCCAAGGGTGACACTGGATGTCCCTGCAAGAGCCAAGGTCTTTGTCCCCTTGGCTATGGCTGATGTCCCTGACAAAGAGGCCTAAGAGGAGGCACATGGTTGTCATGGCCATGGCTCCCCATTGCCTCCTTGCACCCCCCATGCAGGCCAGGAGGTGTCACACCATTGTCCTGCACTGGGCATCGCACTCCCCACAGCCCCAGGAAGAACCTGAGCCACACGTGAGGGACAGGATCTCCCTTCCCAGGGGCAGGGGCTCAAGGCTTGGCCATTGTCCTTCATCAGACAAACCAAGGGCTTTCTCAGCATCAGAGCTGCTGCACTTTGCCTTTGCCTGATGCAATCACTGCCTCTAATTATATGCTCTAATGAGCCCATTAATGCTTCGAGGTACTTTGGAGTTTGCTTCTGGCTTGGACTTCTTGAGCAGATTCTTCAGTCTGTGCTTGGTATCTGAGGTTCATGGACTCAGCACCAAATACGCCATAGGGCTCATTAAAACACAGAAAGCCCTGACGGGCGATGTTTCTTTCCCTAATTTCCTTCAAATCTTCAAGCCTTGTAGAACTAACTGGAGAGGTTTCAATGGGACACTTGCTGATGAAGATTTCAAAGAAGATTTCATAAAGGAGGGTTTTTCTTTCCAGGGTATTTTCTGTCATTTTTCAGTGTATAGAAGAAGTGACAGCAGCATTCTACACTGGACATTGATCCCGAGGGTCTCCTGCAGACATCTGGACAGGCAGGAGAACAGTCCCTTGAGGCTGGACACTCCATGGACAACCTGGCTCCTCACCCCCACCCCCAGTCTGCCGGTTCCCTCATTGGCCACCAGAGATTGCATCACTTTTCCTACATCAGACTTCTCCACTGAGCTCTGCAGGAGATGCTGCAGCTCCTGTGCACCAGCTCCACCTGCTCTCCTGTACAAACACTGCACAGTCCAATAAACAGCAAAACACTTTCCTCAGCTGTGTGTGTAAGCTGGATCTGATGAGGTCCAGCATCCACAAGGGACACCCGCACAAGAACTGCTTTCGACAGCGAGATAGGAAAGGATAGAAACAAACAGCACCCCAGATAAAGCATTGGAGATAAAGCATCCTAGATACAACATCCCAGATACAACATCCGAGATACAGCATCCTGGATACTGCATCCCAGACACGGCATCCCAGGTACGGCATCCTAGATACAGCCTCCCAGATACATCATCCTAGAAACAGCATTACAGATACAGTATCCCAGATACAGCATCCCAGATACAGCATCCCAAATACAGCATCCTAGATGGAGCATACCAGAGACAGCATCCTACATATAGCATCCCAGATACAGCATCCCAGATACAGCATCCCAGATACAGCATCCCGGATATAGCATCCTGGATACAGCATGCCAGTTTCAGCATAGTAGATAGAGCATCCAAGATACAGCATCCCAGACACAGTACCCCAGGTACAGTATCCCAGATACAGCATCCCAGATACAGCATCCGAGATACAGCATATCAGATAGAGCATCCAGATACAGTATCCCAGATACAGATTCTTAGGTACAGCATCCCATATACAGCATCCTAGATACAGTATACAAGATAGAGCATCCCATATACAACATCCCAGACACAGCATACTAGATACAGCTTCCCGGATACATCATCCTAGATACATCATCATAGATACAGCATCGGAGATACAGCATCCCAGATACAGCATACCAGATACAGCATCCCAGATACAGTATCCTAGATACAGCCTCCCAGATAGAGCATCCCAGACACAGCATCCTCGATACAGAATCCCAATTACACCATCCTAGATACAGCATCCCTGATAGAGCATCCTAGATACAGCATCTTAGATATATCATTCTAGATACAACGTCTGAGATACAGCATCCCAGATACAGGTTCCCAGTTACAGCATCCTAGATACAGCATCCAAGATACAGCATCCCAGATACAGCATCCTAGATACAGTATCCTAGATTTAGCATCCCGGTACAGCATCCTTGATATAGCATCCCAAATACATCGTTCTAGATACAGGATCCTTGATACAGCGTCCCAGATACAGTGTCCCGGATACAGCATCCTAGATACAGCATCCCAGATACAGCATCCAAGATACAGCATCCTAGATACATCATCCTAGATACAGCATCCCAGATACAGCATCCCAGATACAGCATCCTAGATACAGTATCCCAGATAGAGCATCCGAGATACAGCACCCTAATACAGCGTCCTAGATACAGTATCCCAGATACAGTATTCCAGATACAGCATCCCAGATACAGTATCCCAGATACAGCATCCCAGATACAGCATCCCAGATACAGTATTCCAGATACAACATCCCAGATACAGCATCCTAGATACAGCATCCCAGATACAGCATCCTTGATACAGCATCCCAGATACAGTGTCCCGGATACAGCAACCCAGATACAACATCCCAGATACAGTATCCCAGATATAGCAACCAGATACAGCATCCTAGATACAGCCTCCAAGATACAGCATCCCAGATACAGCATGCCAGATACAGCATCCTGTATACAGTACCCCAGATACAGTATCCCAGAGACACCATCCCAGATACAGCATCCCTGATACAGCATCCTAGATACAGCATCTTAGATACATCATCTTAGATACAGCATCTGAGATACAGCATCCCAGATACAACAACCTAGGTACAGGATCCCAGTTACAGCATCCCGGATACATCATGCTAGATACAGCATGCCAGATACAGCATCCGAGATACAGCATCCCAGATTCAGCATACTAGATACATCATCTTAGATACAGCATCCCAGATACAGCATCCTACATACAGCATCCCAGATACAGCATCCCGAATACAGCATCCTAGATACCACATTCAAGATACTGATACAGGGACTTAACTATTAACTAATTAACACTTAAAAAAACGAACACTTGACATTTAAAGAACTAACCCTACCCCACATGCCTAAAGACACTTAGAGAGCCGACCCTTTAACCCACATCACTATTGCCCAGCCTTGCTTAGCTCTGTGTAACTCATTGTACAAAAAACAGGACTTCACTGATGCCCTGCAAGGACAATAATCCTTGGTGCATCGTTGGGTGAACTAGATTACAGAAACTCAGGCACAGGACAGGAGATACACCAGTTCTTGTAAGCAAGTCAGCAGTCTGAGACCCAATCAACTCATCGCACCGGACCAAAGGTGACCATGTACAGAGAAGAGGACCCGGGGTCACGATCACTGCTCAGCTGCAACCAGGAGGAGCCGGAGGTGGAGACTCTGGAAATGGTCTCCTGAACTCATTGCAATAAGAACCGCCTTCTCGGGGACAGGTTCTGAATATGTACAGGCGTTCCTAAAACTGTCATGAACATGTAACACTTCACTGCATTTAACCAAGCTCACAGCTACTGTAATTTTACACACGCATTAGGTGAAATGATTCCCCGTGTGTCCGGCATCGTAAATAAATGCATACCTTCCTTATAACTTCAAGGGTTGTAAGGTCATTCCGCACCACAGGCTGTTAGTTTGGGAGGGTATAGAGAGTAAAAGAGAAGAAATTTGCTTTGGGCACATGAAAAGGGAAGCCAAGGATGTGGTCAGAGCTGTTTGGGGCACCTGTAAGGCAGCCCGGAAACTGGTGCGAATCACTTCTGGGGTCAGGGAGAACATGAGAGCTCTCCCTAATTTGAAAACACGAAGGAGAAAGAAGGACAGCGTCATTCAGGCTGGAAGAGACCTCAGGAGGTGTCTCAACCAACCTCCTGCTCAAAACAGGGTCAGGTCAGATTACTCAGAATTATCCAAACATGTCTCGGTCCCTCTCTGGGACAGAGCTGGTGCACACTCCCTGGCAAAACAGCTTCCAGTGCTTGACTAGCCCTATGCTGGAGAAGTTTCTCCTTCTGTGTAGCCCGATCCCCTCTTGATTCAGCAAATTTTTTGTTGTCCGTGTGTGTTGTACCAAGGACATAAGCCTGACTCCGTCTTCCCGGGAACAGTGCCACGCTGCTCCATGTTTCCCCCAGGATCTTCCCTTCCCCAGGCTGGACAGGCCCAGCTCCCTCAGCCTCTCCTCACAGGCAAAGTGCCCCTGAACCTTGGGGGCCCTTTGCTCAACCCGCTCCAGCTTGCTGACATCTTTCCTCTATTGGGACCTGAAATCTGAACACAGTAACCTGCATAATCCCCTCCCTCGCTCTCCTGGTCACACAGCCCAGCGTGCTCCTGTGGTAACAGGAACAAGAATCTTTGAGAAACCCCTAGGCCTAATGTAGCAAGACTAGGCCTAATGAAACAGAAACTCAATAGGGAAACAATAGCTCTATAGAGACTGGACATGAGGCAAAGCTGGATGTCCTTGGCTTGCAAGCTGGAAAAGCTCATGACTTCTGCTGAACAGCAGCACAAAATGACAATATGCGTCCTCAAGAAATTAGGTCAAAAAGCTGATACTGGGGGGACACCAGCTGCGAAGACCACCAGAGACCCCTGATGAAGACTCTCGAATACCAAAGACAGACTTCTGGCAGAGGGCAGGGTTATGTAAATGATTTATGTTTAATGAATTAAGAAAGCAGTAGAGACAAAGGAATATGTAATAGGTATATGTAATAAATACCAAGAAGTGCAAATCATGCACGCACTTGGTTAGAGGAGCAATCCTCCGAGCATCCAGCACGCTGTAATGAAAGTGCTGCTTTTTAACACTTTCAAAACGGTGTTAAAGAGCCTTTTTGCCAACTTTTCGGTATCACAGGCCTCCCTTGCTGCCAGGGAGCACACGGCCTCCTGCCCAGCTCCCTGCCCGCCCAGACCTTTCCCCTGCAGGGCAAACACTCGTGTTCGTCGTTGCTGCGCTTCCTGAGGTTCACGCCAAGACGTGCTCTCCTGCTTCTTGAGGAAGGAAAAGACCTGGAGTTCTTTTTACTAAAGACTCAGGCAAAGAAGCATTGAGTCCCTCAGCCTCACCTGTGTCTGCTCTTATTAGATCACCCTCCTCCATTTTCCTTGTTCAGCCTTTATCACTAGCACAGCAATCATAACTCTTCGTTTTGCTCTTGACTTTCCTTGTTGCCAACAATTCCTTTTGCTTCAAAACGGCCTTCAGAACGAAGGAAGGATATGTAGAATCCCTCTCTGTAGCCTGTCCTTTCTGTCACCTCCTGGTAGCTGCTTCATGGCCCTGTCAATGTCCCATCCCAGCAGCCCTGCTGCCCCACATGTGGTCCCACAGCCCCACTGGGCAGGCACAGCGTGGGACTCGGAGCATTCAGGTATGTGTAAAGGGTCCCTGTTACACTTGCAAAGACAGATCCCTGTCCTCTTGTGACCCTCAAACTCTTGCCACCTTCCCCAGGGCCTGACCTCCTCCTGCCTGGGCTGCTCCCCATGTGGAGCTTTGCAGGCAGCTCTGCTCTGGAGTCGCTGGAGCGGGGCTGGGCAGGGCTGGCTGTTCCCCTGATACTGGCACCATCCCAGCAGGAGGATGGAGACGGCGTCCCAGCAAAACTCTTCTGCAAACCTGCGGTGAGTGGCCATGCTGGAAATTGCTGGTGGGAGCGGCTGGGGGCTGGCAAAGACCCTGACCATCTTCCCAGTCTGCCCATGGCCCCAGGGGCACAGACCAGCCTCCTCTCTCCTGCACCGGCAGGTCTTCATTCTCTCCACCAGCCCTGGCTCTGCCCCACAAATCCCCTGCTGTGTGTCCTCCCCCTGCATGGTCACACAGCTCAGCCAGCTCTGGGCTGTCCTCTCCCAGCACTTTCCAGCTCAGCCCAGCCCCTGCCCAGCTCTCCCCACAGCCCGGCTTTCTCTCCAGCCCAGCCCAGCAGAGCAGCCCAGTCTGGGCTGGCCCCACGGCCGTGCCCAGCGCAGGGGCTGCAGAGCTCTGGGCACTCACCCGCAGCCCCAGCCCCTCTGAACGGCACAGCAGCTGCTGGGGGCAGAGTGTTCAGCCCCCCACCAGCCCCAAGGCACAAGGAAACCATAAGGGCATGTGGAAGCCAGCCATGGAGGAGGAGACAGAGGCCTCTGTCTCCCTTCGTCCTTGCTTTTGTCTTCAAGGGCTCTTTATTGCCCAGTGCCAGGAGCCCCACGGTGCAGGTCTCTCTCCCCAGCACAAGGTTCCTGACCTTCAGGCTCCTCAGCTGCTCCTGCTGCCCCTGTTAGAAAGCAGGCTGCCCTGAGCTGGTTCATGCAGAATTAGGTTTCTCTTTGGTATTTATTTCTCTGGAAGTACAGAGTTGCTACTTTGCTCTTCTCCAGGGATGCCCCTAACCCCAGAGATCCTTGTCACAGGGGACACTGTCCATGCTGCCCTGGTGCCAGCTGCTACTGCCCACTCCCCTTGTCCCCACAGGGCCCTGGGCTGGCAGCGTAGCCAGCGGGCTAGTGTAGACCAAGCGGGCTGTGGTGCCCAAAAGCCATGGGGAGACAGTCCCAGGCAGGTCCCTGTAGGTCATTCACCATCTGCAGGGACACTGTGAAGCCACAGGTGAAGGCTCAAACCAGGACCATTCCTAACACATTGTCCCATGTCCTCCTTCCCTCAGCCCATGGAGAACACAAGCATGGCCTCATGGAGACAATTTATTCAGCCTCTTCCTGACCTCAGATTTGGAAGAAAAGCCTGAACTCCAGACACTGTCATTGAGGAAATTCCCTTTTTATTACAGAGATACAATACAAGGTGCCACTGTACTGTCCTGACAGACACACATACAAAAGCCCCTGAGACAGACAGGCTGGGTTCATGTCTCTGGAGAAGAAGAGTGTATGTAGACACTCATGCACAAACATGATTATCATGCACAAAATTTCCAAAGCACAGGAGGTTCCTAACATGAACTGGAAACCACTTGTGAGAAGATACGGGCAGCTTATTTGTACTGAGAGACAAGTGATTGAATCAGCTTCTTCAGAGAATCCTATAGCTCCTGGTTCCTCATGCTGTGGATGAGGGGGTTCACTGCTGGAGGAACCACTGAATAAAGAACTGACACCACCAGATCGAGGGACTGGTAGGAGATGGAGGGGGGCTTCAGGTGGGCAAATGCACCAGTGCTGACAAACAGGGAGGCCACGGCCAGGTGAGGGAGGCAGGTGGAAAAGGCTTTGTGCTGTCCCTGCTCAGAGGGGATCCTCAGCACAGCCCTGAAGATCTGCACATAGGACACCACAATGAACACAAAACAAACAAAGAGTAAAAATGCACTGAGCACAATAAATCCAATTTTTCTGAGGTAGAATCGTGAGCAAGAGATCTTGAGGATCTGGGGGATTTCACAGAAGAACTGGCCCAGGGCATTGCCCTTGCACAGGGGCAGTGAAAATCTATTTGCTGTGTGCAGCAGAGAATAGAGAAACCCAGTGGCCCAGGCAGCTGCTGCCATGTGGACACAAGCTCTGCTGCCCAGGAGGGTCCCATAGTGCAGGGGTTTGTAGATGGCAATGTAGCGGTCGTACGACATGATGGTGAAGAGACAATACTCTGCTGTGATGAAGAAGAGAAACAGAAAGAGCTGTGCAGCATATCCTTCATATGAGATGGCCCTGGTGTCCCACAGGGAATTGGCCATGGATTTTGGGACAGTAGTGGAGATGCAGCCCAGGTTCGAGGAGGGGGAGGTTGAGGAGGAAGAAGTACATGGGGGTGTGGAGCTGGTGGTCGAAGGGGATGGGTCACCTGCATCCATGTGCAGGCACTTGAAAAACAAGAAGAGGATTGCTGAACCAGAATGGGCAGGGGAAGTCAGGCAAGTTGTGTACACGGAATTTTGCAAGTCCTTCACACATTATGTCCTCTGGTGTCCTTCTAGCCAGACTGGCACTCTCTGGGCTGAAGAAGTGGACACTAGGTGGGAATTTGGTGGAATGATCAAGCTCAGATGTCATCAGTGTCCTCTGTGCAGCCAGTTACTAGTGACATCCCTCAGGGACCAGCACTTGGGCCAGCACTGCTGAACATCTTTATCCTCCCCCTGTATGATGTGACGCAGTGAACCTTCAGCTCCTTTGTGGATGACGCGATGCTGGGCGAAGGCCTTGAACAACCTCACCTGGTTCACTCTGCCCTGAGCAGGAGAGTGAGACAAGATGGTGTTCAGGGCTCTCTTCAAACCTGAGTTATTCTGTGATTCAAAGAGTTTTTCCCTTGGAGAGGTTTTTGAAGAGAGAATAGATGGAGGAAGAGAAAGAAAAAAAAGACAGAGAAGGACATAGAAAAGTTGTCAACATAAATAAAGCAGTTCCTGTGAAGAATGTTTCTCCACTCAGATCAGGAGGATGAAATATATTTGATCAGTTTGATAAAACAAGTACACTTGTGTCAGGTCACGTCCTGGGCTGTAAGGAAGGCGATGGATGGGGATGGTGTTATGAGGTAATTTGTGTCTCAGAAACTCATAATCCAGTAAAAAGCCTGTGGCTGTGAAGGGGACCATGGGGTCAGTTCTGGCTCTGGAGGTGACAGACCAGCAGCAGGGACATGGCTGGGAAGGAACCTCTGCACTAGGACAGGCCCTGTCCACGAAGAGGACTTGGAGATGGGTTGTCATGTCCATTCTGCCTGAGCACGTGACAGGGCAGCAGCTGGTATATGGTCATGTCTACCAGAGAAGCTGAAAGGCACTCATGGGTTTTACAAGAGCACGGTGAGGTTACTTCTGTGTGGTGAGGTGAAAGACCACAAGAAGCCTGACAGGTTGGGTTCCCTGCTTGAAGGGCAGTTTATGAGATAGTCGAGCTTTCCATGGTAGTGGGAAAATGCAGGAGAGAGAGAAAAAAGGGCAAGAAGAGCAACTTGGAAGATAGAGACTGAATATCAGGAGTAAGAAATGTCACTGGAAGGGCAGTGCTGTGGTGCAAGAGGTCGCCCAGAGGTAGTCTGGATCAGCCCATGGTTTGTGTTCCAAAGAGCAGCCAGTGAGGGTGCAGACACACCAGTGAAGGTGCAGAAATGCTGGGTGAGAGCAGGTGGGGAAGCGAGATGGGCGTCTATAGCCTGCAGGGAAAGAGGGGAAGGTGTGGGACTGTGTGGAGCAGCCTGTGGTGGAGATGGCAAAGGGCGCTGGCAAGGCTGGGAGGCATCAATAGAACCCAGGTCTTTGTCCCCTTGGCCATGGCCGTTGTCTCTGCCACTGAGGCCAACGAGAAAACATGTTGTCCTCATGGCACTGGGGCCTCGGTGCCTCCATGCAGCCCCATGGGGAAGCTGGAAGTTGTTGTCCCAGTGTTGTCCTTCCCTGGGCCTTGCACACCCACATCCCACGGTCCCAGGAAGAGCCCTGAGCCGCGTGTGAGGAACAGGATCCCCCTTCCCATTGCCTGGAGCTCATGGGTCTCCTTTCTGCTTCAGAAAGCAAACCAAGGGGTTTCTCAGAGCCCCCTGCACAGGGCCTTGGCCCACCTGTCATCACAGCCTCCAACAGATCCCTGGGGAGCCTTTGTCAGTAACAGGCCTCAGGGGAGCCCATTTGAAGTTTTGTTTCTGACTTTGCCTCCTTGAGAGCTTTGTTTGTTCTCAGTACCTGTGGTTCATGGACTCAGCCTCAAATGCAGCATGAGCTCACTAAAATGCCCCAAGCTCTCACAAGCTATGTCTCCTGCATAATTTTCTTCAAGCTCTACAAAGCTTGTAGAGTTAATTAGAGAGGTTTCAGGAGAGCAGATAAAGAGGACATTTGGAATGAGCACTTTGAAGATGTGGTAGAAGAATTCCCCCATGGATACTGATGCAGAGTGTCTCCTGAGGAGGTGTGGACAGACAGGAAAAGCAGATTCAGCTCCAGCAGATCCCCACCACAGATGACCTGTGTCCATCAGTGCCAGCCCCTCTCCTCAGACCAGAACAAGAGTCCTGCTCCAGCAACAGAGCAGCCTGACCCAAATGAGTGTCTGCAGAAAGAGGTTTCTCTTCCTCCTGGATTCCTCCCTGCAGGCACAGAAATGCTCCCTTGCTCTTCTCCAGGGACATCCCTTTCCCCAGGTGAGGGTGTCCAGCCTGGCCTGGCTGGCTGGTCCTGGTTCCCTCCCTGTGCTCCCCACAGGGCCCTGAGCTGGCGATGCTGCTCTGCAGAGCGAGGGGCTGTGGTGCCCTGGGGCCATGGGTGACTCTGCTCTGGCCACGCTGGTTGGGCTGGGAAACAGACCCAGCTGGATGAGGATCACTGCTGCTGAGCCCTTTCCATCTTCCCAGCTGGCTCAGGAGCCGAGGACAAGGCTGGGCAGGACCATGGGGTGTCTCTCATGGCACAAAGGGCAGGGGAGGGCTGAACCAAGATGGTGTCCTGAAACATTCTCCAGTCTGACATCTTTTGGCATCCTGGCTCCTCACAGCCTGTCCTGGCATTGAAGGGCCCTTGTTCCCCTGTGCCCTCCTCAGGTTCACCTCTTCCTCTGGGACACCTTGCACGATCACTCCTTTCACCAGGACTGTTTTGTTTAACCCAGCAGGCAGCTGAACATCACACACAGCCCTTCTCTTACTGCCTCCAGCCCCGTGGGATGGGAGAGGGAATCAGGAAAGAAATAAACATCTTGGGTTAAAATGAAGACAGTTTAATGAGACAGAAAGGCAAAACAATAACAACAGCAACAATAGCAACAATAGCAACAATAGCTACAATAGCTACAATAGCTACAATAGCTACAATAGCTACAATAGCTACAATAGCTACAATAGCTACAATAGCTACAACAGCTACAATAGATATAATATAATAATGATAATAAATCAAATAATTATAGTAATAGTAATAGTAATAGTAATAGTAATAGTAATAATAATAATAGTAATAATAATAATAATAATAATAATGGCAGTAGTAATAGTAATAATTGCAAAAATGGTAATAATAACAGGAGATATAAACCAAGTCACGCACAATGCAATTGCTCACAACCCACTAAGTGACACCCAGCCAGATCCCAAACAGCCGTCCCCCAGATAACTTTTCTCTAGTTTACATACCAAGCATGACATCATATGGTGTGGAATACACCTTTGGCCACTTGGGCCAGCTGTCCTGCCTGTGCCCCTCCCACCTTCTTGTGCATCTCCAGCCTCCTTGCTGAAAAGTCCTTGGTTTGGGATAAACATGGCTTAGCAACAACTAAAACATCCCTGTGCTACCAACATTCTTCTCAGATTAAATCCAACACCCCGCACTCTACCAGCTACTAGGAAGAAAATTAACTCTCTCCCAGCTGAAACCAGGACAGTGCCCCCCCTTATTCTGTACCATCTGTGTTGTGCCCGGGTCCCACACTCTCCAATACATTCCAGGTAATCAACAGTACTTTCCTATCTCTGGATATACACACAGATCTCATTCCTCAGTCTATAGGCCACGCCTCTAAAATGTCCAATGAGTTCATGTGGTCCATGGCTTTGGGCTCCAGGGGTCATAAGAGTCTTTCAGGACAGGAGAGATGGTCTTTGCTGTTGGACTGTTGTGTCCTGTGTCCAGAGCTCGTAGCTGGTGTACCTGTCACAGTCAGGGACAGTGTGTGAGTCTGGGTGGGCAGCGAGTGGCACCTCAGGGAGATCCTCTGACAGTGCCTGGCAGCTCCACTCCTCTCCAGGATGCATCTGCCCCTGCTGGTGGGACAGCGCCAGGCAGATCAGTCACAGACGTGTCCCTGTCTTTTGGGATGTGTGCGACCAAGAAGGGAGCTCTTCATCCAGGCCTTGGAACCTGATAAATCCCCCTGGGACCCTGAGCTAAACCCCAACCCTAAACCACTTCCACTGACACCTAAGCACTAACCCTAACACTTATCCATCCCTTACCCTAACCCTAATCCTAACCCCTGCACTTAAAACTTACCCTACACCTAGCATTCACCTAAAACTAACCATAACATTAACCCAAACACCAACCTAACCCTACCTTTTGCCCAAAATCTAACCTAGACCAAACCTCCCCTAACCCTAATACAAACCCTAACCCTAGCCTTACCCTAACTCTTACCTAAAATATCACCCTAATGTGACCTAACCCTAAACCATAACCCTAGCCTAACCCTAAAACTAACCCTAACCCATCATATTAACACTAGGCCTAAACCAAACACTAAACAAAAACAAGCCCTAACCCTAAATCCTAAACCTGCAACTCTTACGACTGACTCTAACCCTAAAATATCCCTAATTCAAACCTTAACCCATTAACCTAACCCTAAAGCTATCCCTACCCCTAACTCCTAAAACTAACCCCTTACACTAATCCTAACGATTTACACTAACACTACCCCCTAACCACTAACCAGAATTCTAACCCTAAATGCCAAAACCAACCTCAATCTCTAATATAAAACTAAAACCTATCTCTGACCATTCCACTAACTCTACTGCCTAACACTAACCCTAACCCTAATGCTAACCCCATCCCTAACTCTAACCTAAATCTAAAGCTAAAACGTAATCCTAACTCTAACCCAAAACATAAAACTAACCCCTAACGCTAACTCCAACCCTACATTCTAACCCTCTTCTAAAGCTAATCTAACTCTAATACGTACCCATAATCCTAACCCTAACCCTAGTCCTACCATTTACGCCTAGTATTAAAACCTAACCCTGTCTGCTTACAGTAGCACTATTCACTAAGTCTAAAGCCTAAACCTAACAGTAAGCCTAACACTAACCTGAAAATTAACCCCTAATCCTAACTCAAATGCCTAACCCCAAGCACTAACTGTAGGCACTTACCCCTAAACCTAACCTGTACTCTAATCCTGACCCTGACTCGAACTCTATTCCCTAACTCTAATCTAAACCTAACCCTAAAGCTTATCCAACACTAACCCTTATCTAAATGATAAACCTAGTGCTAACCCTAACTCTAAATGCAATTCTAACTGTTAAACCTAGCTTCACGCTTAAACTAAGCCGTAACTTGTACCCTAACACTAACCTTAACTGTAATTCCTAACCCTAACTCCAAGTCTAACCCTAAACATCTAACACTAACTCTGCCCCTAAACAAAACCATAGCACCAGACCCTAACTCTAACCCTTCCCCCAACTTGTAATGCCAATTCTAACCCTAACCATCATCTATCCTAGCCATAATCTTATCCTTCAATCTAACCCTAACCCTACCTCTACCTTTAATCATAAAACTAGATCTAAATCTAAACTTAACCCTAACGCAATCACTGTCCCTAACCCATACACCTAACCTCTAAACCTAACCACTTCAACTGACCCTAACACTACACCCTAACCCCCAAACCTAACACTATTCCAACCCTTACCCTAACCTTAATCTTAACCCCTACCACTAATTCTAACCATAAATCTAAAACTGAGCCCTAACCCTGACTCTAACTCTAACAGTAACCCTAAACTCTAACCCCAATACTAAACTCTAACCCTAAACTAACACTATCACTAACCTAACCTTAATGGTAAACCGTTACTAACCTAACCTAACCTAACCCTAACACAGACCCAACACTAACCCTAATTCTAACCTGAAATCTACACCTAACACCTAAATTCACCTCTAAACCAAACCTTAAACCTAAACATAACCCTAATCTAATCCCAGCCCCATTCATATCCCTAGCCCATGAACCCAGCCACCAACCGTAAGCACTTAGACTAAAATTAACACTAACCCAACCCCAATATCTAACCCTAACCATTAACTCAACCTCTAAGCCTAACCCTAAAGCCTGACCTAAACCTAGCTGTAATCTAATGCTAAATCCTAACCCAGCATTCTAAGACTAACTATAACCCTAAACCCCTATGCCCCAAAATAACACTAACACTACCTCTAACCCTAACCCAGTGTCCTAGCCCTAACCCTTCAATATAAATCTAAAACCTAAAACTGACCATTCAAATAACAAAACTCCCTAAGCCGTAACCCTAACACTTATCCATCCCTTACCCTAAGCATAATCCTAACCCCTAAACCTAAAACTTACCCTACACCTATCATTCACCTAACCATAACATTCACCCAAACACCACCCTAACCCTACCTCCTGCACAAAACCTAACCTAAACCAAACCCCCTCAACCCGAAAACTAACCCTAGTATAACCCAAAACCTAAACCTAACCCTAAACCTAAGCCTATCCCTACCCCTAACCTTAACCACTTACACTAAAACTAACCCTAACTCTACCCTTACCTAACTCGATCCACTGAAATCTTACCCTAATGTGACCTCTAACCCTAACCCATAACCCTAGCCTAACCCTAAAACTAACCCTAACCCATCATAGTAACACCAGCCTTAAACCAAACACTACACTAAACCAAGCCCTAACCCTACATCCTAACCTGCAATTCTCACGACTGACTCTAACCCTAAACTAACCCAAATTCAAACCCTAACCCATTTTCCTAACCCTAAAGCTATCCCTACCCCTAACTCCTAAAACTAACCCCTTACACTAATCCTAACGACTTACACTAACACTACCCCCTAACCACTAACCAGAATTGCAACCCGTAATGCCAACCCCAACCTCCATCTCCAATATAAATCTAAAACCTAACTCTGACCATTCCACCATCACTACTGCCTAACACTAACCCTAACACTAACCCCATCCCTAACTCTAACCTAAATCTAAAGCTAAAACGTAATCCTAACTCTAACCCAAAACATAAAACTAACCCCTAACGCTAACTCCAACCCTACATTCTAACCCTCTTCTAAACCTAATCTAACTCTAATACTTACCCATAATCCTAACCCTAACCCTAGTCCTACCCTTCAACCCTAATATTAAAACCTAACCCTAACTGCTTACACTAACACTATTCCCTAACTCTGAAACCTAATCCTTAGCTCTAACACTAACTATATCCTAACACTAATCTAATCCTAACTGTAAACTTCATCCAAACCCCTAACCATAAGTCTAACTGGAAACATCATCCCCAACTCTAATCTAACCCTAACCCTAAATCTAATCTGAAACTTAACCCTAATTCAAACCCTAAATCCTAAAACTAACCCCTAACCTTAACCACTTTCACTGACACAACTCCCTGGCCCCTAAACCTAACCCTAACTGTAAATCTAAAACTAACCACTAACCCTAACTCTAACCTGAACACTAACCAAACCCAAAATATAAATCCAAACCCTAAACCAAAATCTAACCCTAGTACCTAAACCTACTCCTAACCACTTCCACTACGCCGTATCACCAACCCGTAACACTAACGCAACACTTACCAAAAGCCTAATCCTTATCCTAAACCCTAACCCTGAATCTAATCTGAACCCCAAACCCCTGCTCCGAAACCTAACTCTACCCCCAATCCCAAACCCTAACTGCAACTCTAATCCATCATTCTAACCTTAACCCTATCCCCACCTCTAACCCTACCCCTTTACAATAATCCTAACCACTTATAATAACACCACTCCCTAACCCTAAATAAACCCCTACCACCAACCCTAACACTAACCTAAAACTAATCTAACTGTAACCCCAAGCCCTTACCCCAATTCTAACCCTAACCCTAACTCCTAACCCTAAACCTAACCCTAACTGTAAATCTAAAACTAACCACTAAACCTAACTCTAACCTGAACACTAACCAAACCCAAAATGTAAATCCAAACCCTAAATCTAACCCTAGCACCTAAACCTACTCCCAACCACTTTCACTACTCCGTATCCTCAACCCATAACACTAACCCAACACTATTCCCTAACCTAAATCTAAGACCAACCTCTAACCCTAACTCTAAAACTAATTCAATGCCCTAACCCTGATTCTAACCCTAAACCTTAATCTAACTCTACCCCTAAATCTAACCCCAAAACTTAACTCTACCCCTAAAACAACTCCGGAACCCCTAATGCTAACCCTAATCCAAGCATTACCCTAAACCAAATCCCAAAACTTAAGCCTAAATGTAAACCTAAATATTAATCCTAAATCTAATCCTAAAATTTAAGACAGGCCCCTAACTCTAACCCTAAGACTAACATCACATAAACCGATATCCAAACCCTAACCTAACAATACCCCCAACCCAAAATCTAACGCTAACATCAAACCCTAACTCTAACCTTTCTCCCTAACTGGTAACGCTACCCAATAACTGACTCTAATCTAACCCTAAAAGGAACTATAACCCTAAACCTAAGTCCTAACCACTTATCCTAGCCATAATCTTATCCTTCAATCTAACCCTAATTCTTCTCCCTAATACCTAAGCCTAACACCAACCCCCTAAAGCTGACTCTAAAGCTCAGCCCTAAACCTTAACCATTACCCTAGCCAGTAACCATCATTCTAAACCTCACCCTTACTCGAGCAATAACCCCTAAACCCTGAAACTAACCCTACCTAACCCTAACCAGTTCCACTAACCGTAACACTGCTCCCTAACACAAACATGATAACCCTAATGCTGACCCCTAACACTAACTATAATCTTAATGGTAAGCCTAAACCCTAATACTAACTCTAACCCTAACTTGAAACCTAGTCCTAACACTAAACCTAACCATAACCCTATCACTAACCTAACTTTAACCATAACTCTTAAAACAACCTAACCCAACACTATCCCTAACATGAAATCTAACCCTAACCTGACCTCTAAACAGAATCCTAAGCCTAACTCTAACCCTAACTCTAGCCTCACCCCTAAACCTAATCTCCTATGCTAATCTTAACCATTTACAATAACATTACTCCCTAACCCTGAACCTGAACCCCTATCTCCAACACAATTCTAAAACCTAACCCTAACCACCTTTTCTAACACTACTGCTTAACCCCTAAACTTTAAACTAATCTAACCCTTACCCTAATCTTAATTATAATTCCTACCCCTAACTCAAAGCCCAACCCCTAACTCTTATCCCAAACACCATTCCTTACACCTAAGGTACTCCTAACTACGTCCACTAATGCTACTCCCTCAACCCTAAGCCTAACCCTAAATTCTACCCAATTCTCTTCACCCTAATGGAATGCTAATGCAAACCCCTAACCTTAACTCTAACTCCAACTCTAAATCTAATGCTTAGCCTTCTTACTATAATCACAAATCTACGCCTCCACCTAAAACCAAACTCTACCCCTAACCCAAACCCAAAAGCCCTAACCTTAATTCTAAGCCTAATCCTAATCAAACCCTGACCCTACCCCTAACTCTAACCCTAACCCTGACTCTAAACCAAACCCTAGCCCTAGCCCTACCTCCTAAAATTAACCCCTAACCCTAACCACTTCCACTGACACGATTCTAATCTAACCCTTAAAGGAACTATAACCCTAAACCTAAGTCCTAACCACTTATCCTAGCCATAATCTTATCCTTCAATCTAACCCTAATTCTTCTCCCTAATACCTAAGCCTATCATCAACCCCCTAAAGCTGACTCTAACCCTAACCCTGACTCTAAAAATAACCCTAACCCTAGCCCTACCTCCTAAAACTAACCCCTAACCCTAACCACTTCCACTGACACTACTCTCGAACTCCAACACTAAGCAAATCCTACCCCTAATACTTGAACTCCTAACCCAAACCCCAATGCAAACACATACCCGAACCTCAAACCCTACCTCTCAGACTAATCCCTAGCTCCTAACTCTAGCACTAACCATAACTCCTAACCCTAAAGCCTAACTCTAACACATACCCCTAATCCTAAACCTCATCTAACTCAAACACAGGAATTCTAACCCTAACTCTGACCCCTTGCCCTACGTTTAACCCTATTTCTAACCCTAAATGTAACCCTTCCCCCTAACCCTAGTTCAAACCCCTAACCCCAAAATCTAACCCCACTCCCTAATTCCTAAGCCCAACCCTAGCTGTAACTCCTAACATTTACCTTTACCCTAAGTCTAACCCTATACCTTAACCCTACCACATAACCCTAACCTAAACCTCATATAACCCAAACACAAACTCCTAACTGTAACCCTTAATGCTATACCCTAACCTCTTGCCCAAAATTTAATCCCAACTCTAAGACTAACTCTAACCCAAAACCTGACCCATAACCCTCACTCAAAACCCTAACCCCAAACACTAACCCTAACCATGCTCCCTAAGCCTATCCCAAACTCTAACCCTAACTCTATCCCCTAACCCAAAACCTTATCTAACACTAACCCTCAACCTTATCTAAAACCTAACCCTTATCTAAATGCTAAACCTAAACCTAATCCTAACCCTAACTCTCAATCTAACCCTAACTTAAGCCTTAAATTAAGCCCTAATTTTTACCCTAACTCTAACCTTTACCGTAAATCCTAACCCTAAGACTAAACCTGAAACCTAATGCTAACTCTAGGCCTAACCAAAGCCCTAACACCAAACCCTAACAATAACCCTAATCTAACCCTAAGCCTAACTATAACCATAACCCTAAGTCCCAACTGCTTACTATAACCCTATCCTTAACTCTACTTCTAACTATAACCACAAAAACAAACCCCTAACACTTATTCTAAACCTAACTCCTAAACCTTAACCCCAGCCCTAGCCTGCAAGCCTAATTCTAAACCTCATACTTACTTTAACAATAACCCCTACACCTTAACACTAACCCAAATCCTATCCTTAAAACTAATTCTTTTCCCTAAGGCTAAGTCTAACCCTACCTCTAATTAGAACTCGAAAACTAACCACTAACCCTAATCGCAAACCCTAATCCTAACTATAACCCTAACCCCTAAACCTACCTGTAATCTAAACCTAACCTGAAACCTTACCTCATGCTAACTCTAACTCTACACCCAAACCCCTAACCCGTATCTAAGCCTCACCATACACTTTATCTCAACCTAACACTAATCCTAATCCCTAACTGGTAACTCTAATCCTGACCCTGTGCTTTACCCAAAGCCCTGTCCCTAAATCTGACGAAACACTAGCCCCCTCTGATGCTAATACAAACCTACTCCTAACCTGTAGCACTAATTCTCAACCTAACATATCCTCTAACCCCAGCCCCTAAACCTAACTCTAAACACTAATCCTAACTCTAAACCTAACTAATACATGCTAGCCAAGAAACAATCACCAACAAATGAAAACCCTAAGCAAAACTCTGATCCTGGTTCTAACCGCTAACCCCAGCTCTACCCCAAATTCCAACCCTTACTCTAACACTCTTAACGCTAACCACTAGTCCAAACACTACCAGACCCCTAATCCTAACCCCAACCCAAAATCTAACCATTTCCCATATCCCCAAACCCTATCACTAACTACAATGCCAATTCCTCATCCCTAACCCTACCCTAATCCTAACCACTAACTCTAAACCTAAACCATAAACCTACCTCTAACCAAAACCCAACCTTAACTCTGTCCCTACCCCTAACCCTAACTACTTACTATAATACTCTTCACTAACCCCTAACACTCCTCTAACCCTAACTCTAACCCTAGCACCTAACAGCAAACTGTAACTCTAATCCTAATCCTAACCCATAAACCTAACTTTAAGCCTATCACTAACTCAAACCCTAAACACTAAACCTAAACCCAAGCCTTCATTCTAACCCTTACCCACAATCTGTAAACCTAATTCTAACCCTGAGCAGCACTCTTAAGTCTCCTCCATCTCCTCTTTTTCTTCCTCTTGAGGGGGCAGATGGGCTCTGTGTCCAGACAGGTCCTGGGGCCTGACACTTGCACCACAGGCCTGATCTTTCGGTGCTGACAGCTGGGTGCCTCCCTCCCACCGCTGGGACCTCCTTCCCCGCAGGGGACACTGAGCCCTCCTGTGAGATTCTTCTTCTTCTTCCCTGGAGCCTGGAGACTTGATTCTTGTCCTTCAAAGCCAGAGCACAGGGGCTGCTGTCTGCTCCACGGTGCTGCTTACGCTGCCTCTTTCTGGAGGAACCAGGGGTGACCTGGCTGGGCTCCTTCTCGCTGCTGCAGGGAGGAAGGTGGTGCAAAGGGTGGGCAGTGGAACAGGTGGTCACGGGGAGGCTGGGAGCCAAAGGGCTGAGCTGAGGATGAAGCTGAAGGTCGGCTTTTCATGATTTGGCCAACGGAGAGCAGATGAGGACAGCCTGCAGAACAGGAAAAGAGGCTGACATGACCTGAAGGCCAGGTCAGGAGCAGGAGCCCCCCTCTTCCTCCACACTCCACAGTGCACAAGCACAGCACCCAGCTGCTACCATCTTAGCCAATCCAAGAGAACAGGAGAGATGGCTGCTGAAATCACTGCCCCGGGCCACCTGCCATGTCAGACAGTTGCCTTGTGGACTACTGGCCTTGCTGCCATGCAGGAGCTTGGGAGCGACTGGCACCACTTACCTCGACTTGCCAAAAGGCCAAGGAGTTGGGGTGGGTGGTGTCCATGGGGTAGGTGTGGTTGGCAAATTGTGACTGAGGTGGTGTGCAATGGTCACTCCTGCTCGCCTTCCACAGGATGCTGCGCTGCAGTTATTGACATGATAAAAAAACCAACAAACTTGATGATCTAAAGAAAAGAGGTTTCCATGAGCCAAGAGAAGAAAATAAGAAGGTGAGACCAGAGAAAAAGGAAGGGTAAAGATACAGAAGGGGAGAGGAAAGTGGGGGGGGGGTCAACAAATTAGAAGTGTTTTCTGTTAGAAGCAGAAACGAAAAAAAGGAAGGAAGGAAATTTAAACAGAAACGCCAGCGCACTGTCCTGAGCCCTGGTTGCACAGCAGCGCCCAGAGGGCCGGTCCCAGCCCCTGTGTGGGGAGGAGGAGACTCTGCAGCCTCCAGCTGGGGAGTCACCTACTCCCATCGCCCCAGGGAACAAGACACTCAGAGAAGATTGGTGAGACCACCCCGCTCCAGGGACTGGCACAGCCGCCCCTCTGTCCTGAGCAAGACGACAGGAGGCGTTTCTCCAGCCTTAATCAGGGATGGGAACAACAGCGGGGACCTGGCCCTGTACCCCAAACTAGAGCAACTGCTGCAGCCCTGGGGCTGAGGGGCTCTCCCTGTCTGCCTCCAGCTTAGCAAGACACCCAGCATCCGGTCTACACTCTCCCCAACACAATCTCCAGCTCAGAAGACACAAGGCACCTGTTGAAGACTCCAGGCAGAAGCTCAGACTCACTTTTTGGCAGAAAGCACCAGCTTCATGGCTGGTGGTGGAGACATGGTGATGTTCAGCACCAGAGCAGCGCTGGCCAACAGGGAGGATTTCAATGTTGCCGGTTTGGAGTCTCTGGGGGCAGGTAGCTTGGTGCTGGAGCCAGTAGGGAGGTCCATGCTACAGTCCATTTCCTGAGGGGTGCAGAAGCTGCTGGTTCCACCCTGGGCCTTCTGGGACGCTTTGGGCAGATCCCCGCTGTGCCGTGCACTGGGCTGGCAGCACCGCTGCTGCAGGAGTCCCTCTCCAGGGTCTCAGCATTCTCCCCACTGCCCCTGGGCTCCTGGCTGGGATGGGCTCCAGCAGCAGCTTGGGTGAGGTAGGTGGCTGCTCGCTCTCCCAGGAGCTCTGCCAGGACAGCTCTGCTTGGGCCCCACTTGTGTTGTGGTGTTGCAGGAGCTCTGAACTGTTCTGGGCACAGGAGGCAGCTGCAGGAGGGCGAGCAGCTTTTTGGGCCTCCAGGCTGAATCACTGTGCCAAGGACACAGGGTGATACTGCAATCCCATCCCCTCCAAGCTCACACAGCAACTCTTAACTGAGCAGGATCCTTCCTGCAAGTCATCCTCCCTCACACCTGTCCATTGGGTGCAGTGCCTGCCTCCCTGCCACGCTGCAGCCCACCTGCCCTCGCAGAGCAGGCAGAGGGGCAGCAGCTCCCTGCAGCTCTGGCCCAGAACAGCCTTCAGGACTCACCTGGCCTGTCACTGGTGAACACATGGGTCTGTTGGTCTCAGCTTTTTTCACCTGATCAGAGACGCTGACCCCAAGAGATAAAACAGAGCATGAGCACAGGGCCACAGACTGCA
Organism: Streptopelia turtur; assembly: GCA_901699155.2. Taxonomy (NCBI): domain Eukaryota; kingdom Metazoa; phylum Chordata; class Aves; order Columbiformes; family Columbidae; genus Streptopelia; species Streptopelia turtur. The sequence continues at coordinate 24,596 of CABFKC020000278.1, read as the reverse complement.
CCAAACCCCTGAGCCTGACCCCAGCCAGGCACTGGCCAGCATGCCATGAGGGACGGCTGTACTGTCCCCAGTCCCATGGAGCCTCAATGGAGGAGTCGTGGCTCATGCTCAGGAAACAGGCTCTGCTCTGCCAGACAGAGGCAGCACAACAACAGAAGCTGCTTCCCTCTTGCCTGCACCCTGCCTGACACTGGCAGTCAAGCAGCCTCGAGAGCAGTAACGGTGCAGCTGCAGGAACATCCCCTGTGAGAGCAGAGCTCCCCCCACCCACACCCTGCCCCACTACCAGATCTCCTGCAGATCTGGTGAACCAGCATGGTGGCCTGGGTCTGGTGATCCAGCCTGGAGACAGCAGCACCAGAGCTCACACTGCTCCTCCACAATGGCCACCCCTGTCACCCACCGCTGTGTCCTCAGGATCCAAACCCATCCCAGTGGCAGCTCCTCTCTCTCTCCCTTCCCGTCAGGAGCATCTTGCCAACATTTATCCAGCACTTGCAGTGGCCACTAACCAGGCCTGGAGCTGTCAGGAGAAAGGACTCCCTGGAGCTCACCCAGCTCTAAACTCAGCCCCAACTGCTGCTGGCTCGGCAGCCAGCACTGCGAGCAGCGCAGAGATGGAGCAGTTGGCAAAGAGCTTTGCAAGGCAGAGCCCGCTGGGGCACAGCACTGAGGCGGACCCACTTCCCCTCTGCGTGACCAAGTGTCAGCCAAGAAAGTAGCAAGCTAAATTTCACAGGAACAGAAAATTAACATGTAAACGCTCATTTGTTCCAAGGTCGTACCTGTGGGATCGCCCCGAGGCTCACGGACAGACTCAAGTCAAGAAGTCAAGAAGTCAAGTAGCCGCTGCCTACAGGGACAGCTGGAATCAAGGAGAAAGGAAAAGGGTTTCCATTTCATGTTGTGATCTACCTTGTCCTCACTGACCTGCAGTGCCTGGACGGGGGTCAGGCAACAACATGGGGCCCAGACGCATGCTGAAATTTCCAAAGCTGCAGAGGGGCTGCAGACCCCTTGGCTGGGACCTGGCAGCTTCCAAACTACTGTGTCCAGGCCACATGCAACACCCCTCAAGGACCAGATGGACAAACATGGGGCCTCTCAGGGCCTTCTGACCAGGACACCTCTCACACACACAAAAGAAAACCCACACTAAGGTGGGAGCATGGAGCACCAGGGCAAAAAATCATCATCCATGTTTCTTCTAGCAAAGAGCCTGCTGGCTACTGCAAGGCTCAACTATTGCAGGAAAATGTTAACAAATAATAAACCAAATATTAACAAATGCAAAAGGCCAGTGACCAATGAAGACTGAACACTTACCCCTGGGATTTCCCCCAGGCTCAGGAACAGGATTACACCAAGAGGCTTGATCACCATGGACTGCAGGAACCAAACAGGGAGTGAGGAGCTTCCATGGCATGTTGTGATCTCCTCCTTCCTCAGTCTCCCTGCAGTGATGGGAGGGGGTGAGGTAATGACACAGGACACATACAAAGGTGTATGTTCCCACAGCTAGAAATGGAACATGGGTAACCTTTTTGCTGAGACCTAGCAGGTGTGCAGGCAAATAGTATTTATGACTTGTCTGTGTAACACCACCAAGGCACAAAAAGCTTTTGAAAAGCCTCTGGGATGATCTTGGGTACAATCACACGTGGATAACCTATTAAAACGTGAGTGTTTATTCCCTCAAGCAGACAGACAGTGACAACTTACCTCTGGGACAGCCCAAGGCTCATAACCAGGATCCAGCTGAGAACCTCGATCAGCTCTGCCAATGCCATGGCCTGGAGTCAAGCACAGATCAGAGAGGTTTCCAGGCTCACAGAGCAATACTCCTGCATTTCGGGTGAAAGAGGACATAAAGAAGAGAGAAAAAACAAAACAAAACACAGCACAACATATTTAGGACAACAATGCCCATATATTGCAGAGAAATAGCCCTATTTAGGGAGAAAACTGGCAAAACGACTAAATATTCCAAATATTTGGGGGCTAAATTGGCCAATACAGGCAAAAGGTTCTGAGTATTTGGGCAAAAAGTGGCCAAAAGAGGCAAAAACGTCCACATTTGGGAGCAAAACTGCTGGCAAAGGTGAAAATATCTCATATTTGGGAACACAGCGCCTCCATTAGGGGAAAAAATGGGCAAAAGCACCTGAGTATATCAGGTAAAAAGAGCCAGAAAAACCAAAGCACCACTAGATTTGGATCAAAACTGGCCAAAAAGGTGTATAACATCCCCAGATTTGGGGTGAAATTGGACCAAAAAGTCAAAGTATGCCCAGATTTGGGTAAAAAATGGCCAAAAGTGGCCCAAACACCCCCAGATTTGGGTAGAAACTGGACTGCAAAGGCAAAGAACTCCCAGATCTAGGCAGAAACGACCCCAAAGGGCACAAATGTGCCCAGATTTAGCTCAAAACTGGCCCAAAGGGCCAAAGCAATCCCAGCTTTGATTTGAAACAGGCCCAAAGGCTCAAAGCGTGCCCTGGGATGGGGCCGTGTGGCACGAGGCTGGGGGGCAGGGAGGGCCCCACAGGGACTCAGTGCTGGTTTCTGCCCCTGGGCCACCACTCCCAGCCCCTGCTTGCCCAGAACTTGCCCCTGAAGCAGCCGCAGCCCCTCTCCCCTCCCTGCGGGGCGTCTGCCCCCTGCCCACACCCTGCTGCTGCCTGGCTCGCCCTGCCCGGCCCAGCCCGGCTGCTCTCCCGGCCCAGCCCCAGCCCTGGCCCCACTGCTGCCCTGCTGAGCTGCTGGGGCTGGTGCTGCCCCTGCCCGCCCACCTGCTCCCTGCGCTCGGCTGGAGCAGCCTGGGCGTCCCGGGCTGGCAGGGACACCAGGAGGAGGAGGACGGTGAGGACCATGGCCCCCACGCTCGCACCATGATGCTGCTGCTGCCAAGACACAGCACAGCACGTCACCGTGGGGCTGTGACCTCACAGTCACATTGGAATCACCACATCTGCACACTACTGCATGGCCTTGTTCTACACGAGCATGGAAGGAACAGAAGTGGAGGAGGGTGCACCTATTTGGGAGGCAGCGCTGCCTAGGGGAGTGCACAGGCTCTCACTTCTTGCTTCCCAGAAATCAATCAAACAATCAGTCAATACCAAAAGCTCCATATTAAGACTAAATTTGAAAAAAAAAGCCAACTTCAAGGGTCTTTACTTGTAACTATTTTTGTCAGGCTGCTCTCTAGGAAGAAACGTGCTTTTTCCTGCTAGTTTTACCACAGCTTCAATACCTTTAAAGCCACCACTTCTTCCCTCTGCTGCTCCAACACAGCCTCACAGCCCAGCAAAATCATAGTGCAGGCAGAAACCTTCACATACAAAGAGGGAGAGTCAGGAATACGTTACTCTCAAAAGCAGACACTGTCAACCACTCCTGCTCTTGCTTACCAAATTCAGACAGTGTTAGAAAACAACAACAAGGAAGCGAGATTCTTATTTTATGGACCCCATTATATCAACCATTCAACATCAAGTCCAACCAGAGTCTGAACCTCCAAATAAGAAATATCATCTTAAAATTTCTAGGAAAATTAAGGGCTTTCAAGTGGCAAGACCATAAAATGTTCATAAAAGCACCGCCATGCAAGTCCACACCCCTGATCACAGACTACCTGCCCTGGTACCTAAGGCAGTGATGTTCTCAGCTGATTCACAGTCACTGACGTCTGAAAAACAGCACAAAGTCTCATGTTTTTTAGTGCCAAACATGTAGTTTGGAACTGAAACAGGCAAGAAAACCATCTACAGTCAGTCTGGTTTCATTCGAGGCCATCAGGACAAGTTGAGTTCACATTCACCAGGAACCACAACAGGTCCCACCCGTCCCTGCAGACCCAACACCGCTCCTGTGTAGGGTCCTGAGGAGCAGTAAGCACAGAACAAGAAACCTCCCTTCCAAAGAAGGCCCACAGCCGCTCTTCCAACAAGCTGCATAAGCAGCAGCTGAGAACAACTTCTGCTGTAGCTGCACCCAACTCTGCTGTCTGCACAAGGAGACCAGCTCCTAAATGATCCCCAGCCCTACAGACACAGATCTTCCCCGGGGCAGGGATGAGGAAACACCAGAGTGCACGGACACCTGGTCATTCAGTTGAAGCTGCTGGGGAGAAGGACAGAGGACTAGAGAGAGACAAATCAGACAAGAGAGAAGACAGAGGAGCCCAGAGAGAAAGAAACACACAGGGGAAAAGGATGGAGAGATGGAGAGATCAAGGTAAAAAGGGACAAGGAGCTGTGAAGAAACAGGGAGGAAGAAACAGCAGGGCTGAGGAGCAGGACAGAGGGATGGGGAGGGGGGAGGAGGAGAAGCAGGAAGGGGGTAGAGAAAGACAGGGAGGGGGATGTACAGATGGAGAGACAAAAAGAAAGTCTGAGAAATAAAGTGAAGTTCAGATCAAAATGAAGAGACTGGAAAGGGGAAACACGCAGCAACGAGCTGGAGGAAGAGGAAAAGAGGGCTGAGGAGAGGGAAAGAGGAAGAGAAGAAAAATAAAAGGCAGAGCCAGCTGGACAGGGGAGATATAGTGAGAAAGGATGGGACTGGGAACAGGCAAGGAAGACAGAAAGAAAACCAGGACAGAAAGACATCGAGAAGGAAAAGGGGCAGTAATCTGGACAGAGATGGAGAAAGAAGCAACAGGGAAAGGGAAGACAGGCAGAAAGACAGAGAGGGAGAGGAGAGAGAAAGAACAATAAGGGTTGGGGCAGGATAGAGACTGGGAAAAAATCCTGGGGTGGGCAGCAAGACGGAGAGGGAGTGAAAAAGAAGAGGGGCAGGAATAGGCGCAGGGAGCAGGACAGAGGGATACAGTGAGAAATGATGGGGCACGGAGCAGGACAGAGCAACAGACAAGAATGATGACAAAGAGAAACCAGGGATGGTGAGAACACAGAGGGGTGGAGACGGAGAGGGAGATACGAGAAACCCTGCACAGAGACTCAGAAGGGTGGAGGAATAGGGGAGGAAGCAGCAGAGGGACAGAGGGAGAAGAGATGAAGAGGAAGAAGGACACAGTAGGAAAGAGGAGGGAGCAGGGAGGGACTGGGACACAAAACAGGGTGAAATGTCCCCAAGGGCCCAGGACTCACCGCGGTTCCTGCTCTCTGCACTGCCAGGCAAGCTGTGGAGTTCAGGCACTTCTGTCTGTGAGAAATGCAGTTGTGATTCGTGCTGAGATGTTTCACGTTTACAGATACAACCAAATGAGGCTCGGGCTCTGAACCTGCAAAAAGGAAAAGGTGGGTAAGTTCTATGTAAAAAGTTCTGAAACTTGTTTATGAGGTTATATTGATAGAGGGAGCTAACATTTTCAGGGTTAATCAACCACATAATAAGGGCCTACTAACGAACTAACACTTGAAGCCACATAATGAGTATCTAGTTTAGAGCTGTATGTAACCAGTTGTGTTAAGAAAAACCAGAACCTCATTGAATGCCGAGATCAGAAGTTTTACAGCACCAGCTGTAACCTTGAGGAGACAAGACAGCCAAGAGTTACAGCAAAAGGGGGGCCAGTCTGGTTTCGGTCGACTTGGCAACTTGGGAGACCCATAGAGACCATAGAACCCATAGTGACACATAGAGACCACAGAGATCCGTAGAGACCCATAGAGACCACAGTCCCATAGAGACCCACAGAGACCATAGAGACCACAGAGACCATAGAGACCACAGTCCCATAGAGACCCACAGAGACCATAGAGACCACAGAGACCATACAGACTCCTCCTCAAAGCCACCAAGTGCCACTGCACAGGCGCAACAGGGGAGGGTCAAGGAGGAGACTATGGAAATGGTTCTCTGAGACTCATTTTAATGAGAAGCAGGAAAGGTTATGGATATGTACAGGCGTTCCTGGGGTCATTATGAACATGTAACACCTTACTGTATTTAAGCACACCTCTTACTGTTTAAAGGTGCGTGTGTTGGGCAGAGCGAATCCCCCGCGCACCCAGCGCTGTTTTGCTTATGCTCTAATGAACACGTGTTTAAGGAATACAATTAAGGAATTGGATTAAACGTTGTTTATCCATAGAAAAAGCCTAAGTTATTTATTTCATTGCTTTACAACAAGTGATTGAATCTGCTATAGAAAAGTTCAACCACCTCCTGTATAGCAAAGGATAAAAGAAAGTATGGATTTTTGTTGCATCTAATCCATAATGCAAGTACCAACTAAAAATACATTAGCAGTGGGTTCCTTCAAATATTCACCGTGAAGGCAGTTCCTGGCACGACTATATTAGCGTTCTTACTATTTTACAGGAGAAACACAGGGCACGGCTGATTTTGCCCGCGTGTAGCACAATGATCACACGAGTGCGGTGAACCGGGCGAAAGGCCCTAGAGAAGGAAAATCAGGCTCTGTGTGCAGAGCCAAAACAGAAACCCTTTTCAAACTGTTTCATTTTAAAAAGCTACAACGTGTATAAAGCAGAAAAAAGAGCAGTAAATGTGTATAATGACATGATTAGATGGTTGTTCAGTTCCATGATGTGCTCTTCTACTAACAGCATCTGCTGGAGTGGATATCCTGGACACAAACAGGCGGTTCCTGGCGTTGTGCCCATGGTGGTTCATCCACTGTGGCCGTGGGTGTCAGGCCTTGATACAACAGACACAAAACCTTAGGAGGGAGGTGATCACAGTAAAACACTTAAAGATAATGAGCTAGCAGACTTGATTTAGTCTTTATTTAAAAATACACATGGCTGCTGTCTTTTTTCCAGTTTAGCTAGGACGGGCTCCCATATCTCTATTAATTCTAATTACAACACGTGACAAAAATTAAGGGGGAAAAGCTTTGTTTTTACAACGGTAAATACAGTCTAAATCGTAATTTGGGAAACAGATAAAGGGGTGTAACCGATGAGGCACAGACTCTCTTTAAGATGCAGAGAGACATTTAATACAAACTCAGGTTTGCATTTGAAACATCGGGTACCTCTGTCCCTGATGTACCAATCCCGTATCAGTCCCTCTGTCCCTGATGTACCAATCCCGTATCAGTCCCTGTCCCTGATGTACCAATCCCGTATCAGTCCTTCTGTCCCTGATGTACCAATCCCCGTATCAGTCCCTCTGTCCCTGATGTACCAATCCCGTATCAGTCCCTCTGCCCTTCATGTACCAATTTCGTATCAGTCCCTCTGTCCCTGATGGTTCATGTCCCACACAGTCCTTGCTGCTTGTGTTATTCCACCAGCGCTTGTTCTCACGCTGTGACTCTTGCAGTTTCTCACAGGCCTGATGTCACAACCCTGCCACATCTCCCCCTTCTTTGTTTAACAATTGCAGCCATAGCAGCGTGTAACTGCACAGCCACTGCACCATTAAAGCTTTTTTCAACCATTCGTTGTGCACAAGAGAAGACACATGGTACACAATCAATAAGTACCAGACTCCACATACAAACATTCTAAGCAGCGGGATAAAGGGCCGTGTTCCACAATTTTTGTGGCACCCATAACTGTTACAGAATCGCTACTTAATATTCCCTGCATAGTGTTTAACACAGAATAATGAGCTCCCAGTCAACTAAGAATTCTCATTCTCTGTTCTCCAAGTCAGGATCTATATTAATATATTTCTGAGCTGTCGGTTTAAGACGGTGTAAAAACTCAGTGGGAGACTCCTCACGATCCTGTTTAATCTCAGAAGGTTTTGGTGTATTTACAGCTTTAAGCACAGCGTGTCTAATCCCGTATAAAATGCACTGGCGATACCAATGCAGCCTGTCCCCCGATATAAGGATATCAGGATCCCACCCTGGACTGACCGAGGGACAATTTTGATCTCATGTTCTCTGTGTATTCTACACCAATATCTGTTCTTCAACAAACCTTTTACTGGTTTCCATTTCTTTACCTGATTATCCTTTTTCAAAACAAATGGATCCGAAGGGGATAAAGACAATGCATATGTAAATTATGTATTGTGTAATATGCCTTATGTAATAGGCAATACATGATTTAAAATATATATCTTACTATATATTACATGTAGCACATTACTATACTACACATCTCAAAGTATACCCACCTAGACCTGTGCAGCATATTAATATTATTTACAGTGGCCACCATTAATCACAATATTCAATCAGATTCTCCCTGGTTGACTCCCTGTTGAACAGCAAACGATCCTTTTCCAGTGTCAGAAAATACAGCCCGGGGGGGATTTCTCCGGAATCCTCCTGCCGATTGTCCACTACCTACTTCACAATCACAATAACAGACAATTGGTGAACCATAAGTACTGGACTATAAAATCACCCAAGACACAAGTAACAACAACAACAAACCACTAACGACACAACACAATTATACAATGCTAAGGCACAACAGCAAAATCACTAAAGGTACCTTTATCAAATTACTGTTCCCTCATTTTTATTTCTTGTTTTCTCATTTTTCTCATTAATTTTTTCTTTCTTTCTTTTTTAAGTTACCCAGTTTACCAAAATGCGCAGACGCGGATGCACAACCCAACGCGCTGGTGTCGCCCACGTCTCGCGCAGGCAGCTGCCAACCCAACCAGACAATGAAAGTGCCTTATCTCATTGATGGGGTTTTACCCGCGTCCCGAGCTGGTCCGAGGATCTGTGGTCCCTTCCGGGAATTCCCTGGTGCCGGCACAAGGTCCCAGAGATCCTGTTTTCCTGTTCCATGAGCCTGTTTTCAGGCCAGGAACAGAAACTTCATCTCCATTTCTGGCCCCAAACCAGCTGCTTTCTCCCCTTTGTGTCCTGGGTGCGATGCTGAGGGCCAGGGGAGCTCAGCGAGGTTCTGCACAACAAAGCGTGAAGTGGACAGCGGAAGTCATCACACCATGCAAACCCCTTTGTTTTGTCTGGTCAGCAGCTCTGTCTTCCATTCTCATCCATGAGACAAATGGGAATATCAGTAGCCAAAAGGTTACCAGAAAACCTATTTTTTAAGGTTAAAACATAGCTTTTGTATTGTCAAACAACTTGTTTTAAAAAGGAGGGCAAGAGCTCAGTGCCATTCCCATCCATTACTCACCAGATTGTCTGCAAGGGAAGGAACTTACAGACATGGAACATTTAAAATTGACACTCAGGCCATGAACATAAAACCCACAGAAGATGTTTGGATTTCAAGTGTTCATTGTGCACTCCTCTACACTATGGAGATTAAAAGGGGATGACAGTGCCTTTGCTAAGTAAGTAGATGTTATTGTCTTTAGGCTGCCCTGAAGTATCGCTCTTTATATCAGAGAAGAGCAGGGCCCGACCCTGCTGAGCTTCCCAGATCAGGCGTTCTCAGGGTGCTATGGCTGTGTGTATATAAATATATATATATAGATATATGGTCTCCCAATCCACGCCTGAGTCTGTGCTGCAGGAAACCCAGGGAACAGTTCAATCACAGCATTCCGAGCGGCAAGAACACCGTGAGCAATTCTAGGGGCTGTAACCCCGCGGCATTCAATACCTTTAAGTGCTCAGCAGACAACTCAAATAAGAGCTTCGTCACCTGGCTCTTTCTTTAATTAGCGCAATTTACATGAGCAGTGAATCAGCCGGGCTCAGCTGAGACCCACAGGAGAGGAGGGGCTGGAGGAGAAGTCCCTTGGGGCACTCCTGGGTCCCTCCCAAACTCCTGGGTCCCCTAGGGCACTCCTGGGTCCCTCCCGAACTCCTGGGTCGCCCCTGCCCTCCTGGGTCCCTTGGGGCACTCCTGGGTCCATCCCAAACTCCTGGGTCACTTGGGGCACTCCTGGGTCCCTCTCCCGAACTCCTGCATCCCTCCCAAACTCCTGGGTCCCCTGGGGCACTCCTGGGTCCGTCCTGAACTCCTGGGTCCCTCCTGAACTCCGGGGTCCCCCCAGATGAACTGGAAGAGCAGATTTTCTTTGTGGGCAGGAAAATACTACTGGAATATGTAACTTTTTTCAGAATACAATATTTTCTGAGCATATTTGTTCATGAAACTATTGAAAGAAATGGCTAAATGATGAGTATATGATTAGAATAGAGAGAGAAGAAGAAGAAAAGAAGAGAAGAAGAAGAAGAGAAGAAGAAGAAGAGAAGAGGAAAACAAGAAGAAAACAAGAAAACGAGAAGAAGAGAAGAAGAAGAAGAGAGAAGAAGAAGAAAAGAGGAAAACAAGAAGAAGAGAAGAAGAAGACGAGAAGAAGAAGAACAGAAGAAGAAGAAGAAGAAGAAGAGAAGAGAAGAAAAACAAGACGAAGACGAAGACGAGAAGACAAAAAGAAGAAACCAACAACACACACAAAAATCAAGCAAGCAGCCAAACACAAAAGCACAGCTGGCCGAGCTGCCGCAGCTGATGGGTGGGATGCAGGAGAGCTGGACTCACTCGTGCTGGAAAGGCAGCGGAACGTGATCAGAGCGTGAGATGAGCTGCTTTAACTGAGCAACATTTGCCTCACTCCTGTTACCGGCTGCTGGTCCCCACACTTGCTGCCTTTATTGTACCTTTTTAAAAGACTCTCCAGTCCAACGGAACTGCCTGAAAAACTCGCATGCACAGGAATACGTTTGGCTTCGCAGTTGGCTTTAGTATGTTGGGGCTCTTTTGAAACAAGTTGAACCATCCAGCTGCTTTTGTCACTTTTATCCTCCCGCCCCTCCCTCCCCCACCCCCGTGAGAGGACAGTGGCAAAGGAGTCTCTTTGGTAGCAGCCTGAGGTGCTGCTGGTGCCCAGCACAGGTGTCCCAGCGCGGAGCGGTGCCCAGCTCTGGGTCACAGGTACCGACGTGTCCCCGGGAGCGGAGCCGCGTCCGTCACACCGCGAGGGGACAGAACCGCGTCCCACCGGGTCTGACCCAGAGCTGCGGGTGCAGAACACCAACCCAACACCAGAACTTGGGCTGACGGGGTCGTGCGGGCAGAACTGCCCAGGACTTTCCTGCTCCGCTCCCTCTTCAGGAGCAGCAGCTCGAGCTGCTCTACACCGGGGCTGGCACAGGGTGCTATGGCTGTGTATATATATATATATATCTATATCTATATGGTCTCCCATCCAAGCACTGACCAGGGCCCAACCCTGCTTAGCTTCCCAGATCAGGCATTCTCAGGGTGCTATGGCTCTGTATATATATATATATATGGTCTCCCAATCCATGCCCGAGTCTGTGCTGCAGGAAACCCAGGGAACAGGAGCTTCCCAGTGCCGAGCTGATCTCCCTCCCACGCAAAGCGTCACCTCCATTTCTCATTCTGAAATACCTCCCTCGAACCACACTCAACGGCACTTTTCCTTTTTCCCGTATTACAGCTGACAACACTTTTGCAAATCTTCTTGTGTTTTTTACCTTTGTAGCACCTATAGAATTATTTACACAGCCCAATTAAACTTGTGCCAAAAGAAACCCACAGCCCTGCAGTCAGTTTGAAACTCCTGCAGCTGGGCTTTCCTGTTTTACGTTTCCCAAACGCCACTCGGAACAAAATACTGAACACTAGAGGTGCAGTCAGTATCGCTGTACTTTACAAATCACCAGTTTCACTGTATTTACAGCTTTCCTCAGGCATGTTCAACATCTCCAGAACCAACACGTGACTGGAACCTCCAGCAACAAAACCACAAACGGTACCAGTAAAAGGGAAGAGAAAGACAGCCAGGGTTTCCAGGAAGAAACCATGACAAGGCAACAGCTGGGTAGGATTCATCATAACTGGCAGGACTTGTTTAAAAAGTACATACTTACCGCTATTGTTCTTCACCATCTGTCCTGTGTCACACGCTGCCCCGCGCCGCCGCAGCTTCCCTCTGACAGACCTGAGGCGCCAGCCCCGCCGCTGCGCCCGGCAGCCAATCAGGGCTGAGCTCCCGCCCCGCCCGCCAGGCGGGCGGCGCGGCTGGCCAATGAGAAACGGCGTAAGCGCGACGGGGAGGGAGGAAGGAGGGTTGGGGCGGGGACATCAGCAGCGGGGACCAATGGGCGGCGGCGCGTGCCCGCCGAGGGGCGGGTTTGAAGGCGGCGGCGGGAGGGGGCGCAGAGCGCGGCGGCGGAGATCGGGGACAGCGGGTCCGGGAACAGGGGTGTCCTGTCCCTGGGGAGGGGGTTGGGGTCCCCCACCCCTGCAGGGGTGTCTCGGGGTGACCCCCGTCCCCGGCCGGGCCGCAGGTTGGCCGCGAGGAGCCGCTCACGCCGGAGCGCCGGCCAGGTACGGGGAGGGAGGGTCCGGGCACAGAGCCCCATGGGGAGGAGATGGGGCGCCCGGACGCCTGGGTCCCTTGGTGGGGGCGCGGGTGTTACTTGGGGGTCCCTGGACGCCTGTGTCCCACGGGAGGGTCCTCGGGGGCCCCCAGGGTGTGTGTGGGGTTCCCGCAGCTGAGCCTGCCCCACCAGGAGCTGCGCCCCTGCAGCCCATTGCCCTGCAGGCCTCTCCCCGCCCAGTGAGTGACGGTGGGGGCAGAGCTGGGGACCTGGGGGTAACAGGGACCTTGGGGTGATGGGGGACGGGGTGCCAGAGACCCACTGGGTGACGGTGGGCGGCACTGTGGAGTGTACTGAGGACCTTGAGGTGATCGTGGGGGGTCCAACGACACCTTGAGTGGCACTGGAGCTGTGAGTAGTAAAGCACTGATATACAGCTCACTTACTGAGCAGGGAGAGCTCAGAGTGACTCACCCAGACTGTCATTTCTTTAGAATAAATTGGTTTACTCACAATCAAATCGCAAACAGCAGGGAAAGTCTGCACAGAACCCCCTGTGCCAGAAACACCCTGCGGCAGAGGGGTCTGTGACACAAACACTGTCCAATGGGGTTTGTGACACACACACTGTCCATTGGGTTTGTGACACACACACTGTCCACTGCATTTTGTGACACACACGCTGTCCATTGTGTTTGTGACACACACGCAGTCCAAGGGGGTTTGAGACACACACGTTTCCAATTGGGTTTGTGACACACACACTGTCCAATGGGGTTTCTGACACACACAATACACGATGGGGTTTGTGACACACTCGCTATCCAATGAGGTTGTGACATACACGTTGTGCAATGGGGTTTGTGACACACACGCTGTCCAATGGTGTTTGTTAACACACACACTGTCCAATGGGGTTTGTGACACACACGCTGTCCAATGGGGTTTGTGACACACACTGTCCAGGGGGGTTTGTGACACACAAACTGTCCAATGGGGTTTGTGACACACACACTGTCCAATGGGGTTTGTGACACACACACTGTCCAATGGAGTTTGTGACACACACACTGTCCAATGGGGTTTGTGACACACACATTGTTCAATGGGGTTTGTGACACACACGCTGTCCAATAGGTTTGTGGCACACACTGTCCATTGGGTTTGTGACACACACGCTGTCCATTGGGTTTGTGACACACACGCTGTCCAATGGGGTTTGTGACACACACGCTGTGCAATGGGGTTTGTGACACACATGCTGTCCAATGGGGTTTGTGACACACATGCTGTCTAATGGGGTTTGTGACACACACACTGTCCAATGGGGTTTTTGACACACACACTGTCCAATGGGGTTTGTGACACACACGCTGTCCAATGGGGATTCTTACACACACAGTGTCCAATGGGGTTTGTGACACACACGCTGTGCAATGGGGTTTGTGAAACACACGTTGTGCAATGGGGTTTGTGACACACATGCCGTCCAATGGGGTTTGTAACACACACAATGTCCAATGGGGTTTCTGACACACACGGTGCCCAATTGGGTTTTTGACACAGGCGCTGTCCAGAGGGGTTTGTGTCACACTCAGTGTCCAGAGGGCTTTGTGACACACCACGCTGTCCAATGGGGTTTCTGACACACACGGTGCCCAATAGGGTTTTTGACACAGGCGCTGTCCAGAGGGGTTTGTGTCACACTCACTGTCCAGAGGGCTTTGTGACACACACGCTGTCCCAAGGGATTTATGACAGACATGCTGTCCAGGGGGGGTTTGTGACACACAAACTCTCCAATTTGGTTTGTGACACACACACTGTCCAATGGTGTTTGTGACACACACGTTGTCCATTGGGTTTGTGACACACACGTTGTCCCATGGGGTTTGTGACACACACACTTTGCAATGGGGTTTGTGACAAACACGCTGTCCAATGGGGTTTCTGACACACATTGTCCAGTGGGGTTTGTGACACACGTGCTGTCCAATGGGGTTTGTGACACACCTATTGTCTAATGGGATTTGTGAAACACACGCTCTCCACTGGGGTTTGTGACACACGAACTGTCCAGGGGGGTTTGTGACACACACGGTGTGCAATGGGATTTGTGACATACACACCGTCCAGAGGAGTATGTGACACACACGCTGTCCAATGGGTTTGTGACACACACACTGTCCATTGGGTTTATGATACACACGCTGTCCAATGGGGTTTGTGACACACACGCTGTCCGGGGGGGGTTTTGACCACACACTGTCCAATGAGGTTTGTGACACACACGTTGTCCAATGGGGTTTGTGACACAGACACTGTGCAATGGGGTTTGTGACAAACATGCTGTCCAATGGGGATTCTGACACACACATTGTCCAGTGGGGTTTGTGACACACATGCCATCCAATCGCGTTTGTGACACACACACTGTCCAATGGGTTTGTGCCACACACCATGTTTAATGGAGTTTGTGACACACACGGTGTCCAATGCGGTTTGTAAAACACACACACTGTCTAAGGCGGTTTAAAAACACACACTGTCCAATGGGGTTTGTGACACACATACTATCCAATGGGGTTTTTCACACACACGCTGTGCAATGGGGTTTGTGACACACACAACATCCAGGGGGGTTTATGACACACACACTGTTCAATCGGGTTTGTGACACACACACTGTCCAATGGGGTTTCTGACACACATATTGTCCAATGGAGTTTGTGACACAACGTTGTCCCATGGGGTTTCTGACACACACAGGCTGTCCAATGGGGTTTGTGCCATACCCACTGTTCAAGGGGGTTTCTGACACACACAATGTTTAGGAGGGTTTGTGACACACAGAGTTTTCCAGGGGGTTTGTGACACACACACTGTCCAATGGGGTTTGTGACACACACACTGTCCATTGGGTTTGTGACACACACTGTCCAATGGGGTTTTTGACACACACACTGTCCATTGGCATTTGTGAAACACACACTGTCCAGGGGGGTTTGTGACACACACACTATCCAATGGGGTTTGTGACACACACACTGTCCATTGGGTTTGTGACACACACGCTGTGTAATGGGGTTTGTGACACACACGCTGTCCAATGGGGTTTGTGACACACACACTGTCGGGAGTGTGTGTCACACACACTCGGGGATCTCGAGCCCCTTTCCTGAGGCAGAGCCCTGGTGAGGAGCTGACCAGGTTTCCCAAGGAAACCTCCTCTGTCAGGAACACAAGTCAAACACACGGCAAAGAGAGGACACGCTGGTGTCCTTCTTGTCCCCGTGGAGAGGAAAACCAAGCAGGCTCAGGGACAGAACCCACCCTGCAGAGCACAATGCAGGACGGAGCTGAGCTCTCACAATTACTGCGCAGGCTGTGTCTGGGCCACCCCTGGGACTCTCTCTGTCCCATCCAAAATGGACCTGTCCCTTATTCTGCAGAGATCAAAGGCTTCTGGGCCCAGCCCTCGCGTTCATGAAGAGACTGAAAGGCGACCCCCATCGACTCTCATTGACCCCCATTGACCCCCATTGATCACCATTGAATCCCACTGCCCCCTATCGACTCTCGTTGACCCCCTGTTGACCCCCATTGACCCCCATTTATCCCTATTGATCCCCATTGACTTCCATTGACTCCCATTGCCCCCTATCGACTCTCATTGACCCCCATTGATCCCCATTGACTTCCATTGACCCCCATTGACTTCCATTGCCCCTAATTGACCTCCATTGACTCCCATTGCCCCCTATCGACTCTCGTTGACCCCCATTGACCCCCATTGATCTCCATTGACTTCCATTGACCCCCATTGACTTCCATTGCCCCTAATTGACCTCCATTGACTCCCATTGCCCCCTATCGACTCTCATTGACCCCATTGACCCTCATTGACCCCCATTAATCCCCATTGATCCCCATTGATCCCCATTGACTCCCATTGCCCCTAATTGACCTCCAGACCCAGCTCTCAGGCTGCCCTCGTGTTCCTCTCCTGCCCACCCCCCCCCACCCCAGCTGAGGAGGTGGAAAACACACCTGGGGAAAGGGGAGGAGGATTTTTCAAACATACCCGTTCAGACGTTCAGCCGTCTCTGTCTGTCTCTTGGTACCTGCTGAGGTGCAGGTAACAAGCATCTTCCTTGCTCAGGAATGAGCTAAAGACTCTGCGCTCTCAGTTCCCTCAAGATCGAGAGTGACCGAGGCGCAGGGAGACCCCTGGTCTCATACCCTGCTGTGCCGACCTCAGCGCTGATGCTGCTTTGTGACACAGCGGCAGTGGGTGCTGTCACAATGGAAGAGGCTGCGCCACGTTTGGAGGCAAAGTCCAACCTGGCAGGAGCGGGTCTCGCAGTCCTGTCCGCAAGGGACGTCTCCCCCATGAGGTGACGCTGCCTCGCATTGGTCCTCTGGGCCATCACTCTGCCCTGTTTGGGGCCCGCCCTTCCCTGAGAGCGACCTCTGATTGGCCCCAGCTGGTCAGGCTGCTCAGATGCAGTTCACCTGAAGTGACGCTCTCTCTGATTGGTCACCCCGGCTGTCACTCTGCCCTGGTTTGGGCCACCCTTTCCCTGAGGTGATGCTGGCTCTGATTGGTCACTGGCTGCTCAGACTCCTGCACTGCAGTACCCGCCCCTCAACTGAGATGTGACCTCTGATTGGCTGCCTAGGCTGGCACTCTGCCTGGGCTTGCCCTCCCCTGAGGTGACGCTCTCTCCGATTGGCCACCTGTGCTGTCACTCTGTCTGGCTGTGTTACCTCTCTATGTGGTGGCCACAGCAGAGGAGGAGACGAGGGTGAGAGGCACCAAATTCATCCTCAGTGCCCCAGGAGTTTTTCCTGACCTTGTGCTGACCGTTGATGTCAGGCTGTGCACAATCAGCTTTTGTTACAATACTGCCAGCGGCTTCTGCTTTGGTAGAAATGGTTTCAGAAGCTGATGGAGTAAAAAGATTCTCAACCTCACGGCTGAAGTCGGAACGAACCTTCCTGGACTAAAGCTGGAGGAGCAGTTGGAGCTTCCGAAATGTAACATTCTATACTGGGCGGCAACAGCCTTTGTTGGCTTGGCCGGCTGCAGGAGGCACCGGCTGCTTCGTGCTGGTGCCTTTCGCTGACATTTGGCGCTATGACAATGAGCGAGGCTGGCAGTGACTGCCATGTCCAGCGTTCCCCAAACGCACAGGGAAAGGCTGCAGATCTTAGAGTGCTGCGGATCCTTGATTTCCTGACACAGCCGTGTTGACAGGGAGGTCTGTTATGTAAACGTAGAAGCTGATACGTCTGGGTCATGGGGGGAAAGGGGGGCAAAGTGGGGACGTGTCCCCTGCTGTGACCCTCATGTGCCCTCCAGGTTCCCCGTGTCTCCCCCTTCACACAGAGCTGATGGCTTTGGCATGGTTCCAAGAACTGGTGTCACCGTGTTTGGTTCCCGTCCACAACCGTCCCCACAGTGGCCTTGACCCCACGGTCGCCCCGACCGTCCCTGTGATGGCCCTGACTCCACAGTTACCCTGCTCACGTCCCCAGTGGCTACGGCCACCCCTGCGGTGACCCTGGTGGCCCTGGCTGTCCCCTGTGGTGTCCCCTGATGCTGACTGTCCCCGTGGTGGCCACGGCCATCTGGCTGTCCCAATGGTGGCCTCTGATGGCCCTTGATGGCCCCGTTGTCCCCTGGGGTTCCTCCAGTTTCGTTGGTTTGACGCACTCGACCCAGAGCTGGTTTGGCAGAATTTTGGGGGGGACTTTGGGGAGGGGAAAGGGCCCCCCCAAACCTGGAGGGGAGGGACCCAAAGATCCAGGGGGGAGGGGGGAAATTCTCCTTTCCCCTAAATGTGGGGGTCCCCAAGTGGCCAGTGGGTTGTGGGGTGTCCCCCCTGCCCTGGGATAAGGGAGGAACACCCCAAAACCTGGAGGGGGGCCGGACCCCTGACCCCCCTGACCGGGGATCCCCAAATTCGGGGGGGTTGCAGAGCCCAGAAGGGTCGCCAAAACTTGGGGAGAGTTCCCCAGATCCCTGGGGGAGGATCCTGAAGCCCTGGGGGGATGTCCCCAAAATATGGGGAGGGGGGCTGGCGCTAAATACTGGGGAGTTCCCAAATTGAACAGGGGTCCCCAGATTTTGGGGCGGTCCCCAAAACTTGGGGGAGGGTCCCCAGATCCCGTGGGGCCCCAAGCCCTGAGCAGGGGGTGTCCTTGTCCCTTTGTCCCTCCTCCATTTTTGGGGTTCATTCCTGGGGGTCCCCCCATCCCTCTGTACAGCACAAAGAGGCATCCCCAAGCTGGGGGGGCGCTTCTGCTTGTGGGGGAGCCCCACTGGGATGGGGGGACCCTCGCGGGGGGGGGGGTTTGGGGGGGAGACCCCCGCCATTCCTCAGTTTCCACAGGTGGGTGGGGCTGGTCCATTTACATCTATTTTACAAGGAAAAGGTGTCTCTTTTGGGGGGGGAATGTGAGGGTTTTTGGCAACAACAGTGTCAGCCGGGGGCGGTCCCCACTTTGGGTGGGCCCCCCTCAGTTTTGGGGAGTTCAGCCCCGCCCCCCCCGTCGCCCCAGCTCAGTGCTGCCAATGATACAGGGGGCCCCTCAATGGCTTTTGGTGGAGCCCCCCCTCAAAATGGGGCCCTATCCTCCCCACCCCACAGGTCCAGGGAGGGGGGCACAAGGAGCCCCCACCCCCCCAGGTCCAGTGTTTTTGTGGGGCACGAGGACCCTCATGTCGACACGGGGTGAGGGGCACGAGGGGCCCATGTCCAGCTGGGGGGACACAGAGGAGCCCTCGTGCGAGGCTGCGTCCTCGTGCAAGGCCAGGTCTTTGCCTCAGGCTGGATCCTCGTGCAAGGCCAGGTCCACGTGCAAGGCCAGGTCCACGTGCCTCGTGCCCCACCCGCCCTCGACCTCCCCGCAGGCTGCAGCTGTTGAGGGGAAGTGGCTCTGGGGGGTCGCGGAGGCCACCCGGGGGGGCTCTAGAGGGAGGGGGGTCAATGGGAGAAATGGGGGTGGGGGAACAAAGTGGGGGGAGCAAGGGGACCCGGGGGACACAAGAGAGGGGAGCACAAGAGTGGGGGGGGCACAAGGAGACTGGGGGGGCACATGGAATTAGGGGGCACAAGGAGGGGCTTATAAGGGGGAGGCACAATATGAGGGGCACAAAGGGACTGGGGGACACAAGGGGGGACACAAGGAGACTGGGGGAGGCTACGGGGGGCACAAGGAAAGGAAGAAAATGGGGGGTAGGACAGACGGGGGCAGACGGGGGCACAAGATTTGATGGTTCTGTGATTCTTGATTGATTTGATTCTTCTGTGATTCTTTGATTCTGTGATTCTGTGATTCTGCAATTCTATCATTACATGATTCTATGGTTCTGCAATTCCATAATTCTTTGATTCTTTGAGTCTTTGATTCTGTGATTCTATGATTCTGTGTTTCTATGATTTGATTATTCTGTGGTTATTTGATTTTTATTATTCTTTGATATTTTTATTCTTTGATTTTTTGATTCTATAATTAATTGATTCTATAATTTATTGATTCTAGGATATTATGATTCTTTGATTCTTAGATTCTACGTTTCTTTGATTCCATGGTTCTTTGACTTTTTCTTTCTACAATTATTTAATTCTATGACTCTGTGATATGTTTTTTTTTTTTCTTCTGTAATTCCATGATTCTACAATCCTGTGATTCTGTAATTCCATGATTCTGTTATTCCCTGATTCTATGATTATGTGATTCTATGATTCTTTGATTCTGGGATATTATGATGCCTTGATTTGCTGGTTCTTCGATTCTAAGATTCTACGACTCTAAGGTTCTATGATTCCTTGATTTGATGATTCCATGATTCTTTGATTCTGGGATATTACGATTCCTTGATTCCCTGATTCTTCAATTCCACGATTCTATGACTCCAAGGTTCTATGATTCCTTTATTCCACGACTCTATGGTTCTTCGATTCTTTCCTTTGAGCCCAGAGCAGTTTGGAGCCTCCAACTCTCCTGGACCCCCGTGTGTCACCTGCTCCATCCTCGGCTTGGCTGGAGATCCCCAGCGGTCCCCTGTGGGGTGACAATGGGGCCCTTTGTCACCTCACTGGTGATACCGTCTGTGGTCACCACGCCGCCGGGCCCGGCTGCACTTTGTGGCAGGATGGCGACAGGACCAGCGCGAGCCCGGAGCGCAGCCCACGTCTCTTTAGAGTCACAGACTCGTTTGGGTTGGACGAGACCTTCGGATTGAGTCCAACAACAACCCGACTCGAGCTGCCGGTGGCAGATTTGTGTGCGGAGCTCCCGAGCTCATCCCGCGTCTTTTTGTGGCGAGGAGCTCCCGAGCTCATTTCACATGTTTTCGTGGCAGGAGCTCTTGATCTCAATTCACGCCTCTTCGTGGCGAGGATCTCCCAGGACCATCTCACATCTTTCCCTGGCAAGGAGCTCCCGAGTGCATCTCAAATCCTGAAGACTTTCTTTTTGCCGAAGCTTTTCCTTTTCACCAAAGGTTCCCACGAGATGGAGCAGAGACCCCCCAGCCGCCCCGGGTGGCCTGGGAGGAGGTGAATGTTCCCCAGGCCATCAGACCCCGACGGCAGCCCGACGAGGTGACCAGGTTCCAGCTGCTGCCGCGTGAGTGAGGGGCCAGAGGGGACAGCGGGGGGGACAGAGGGGACACGGCACCTGCCCAGAGGCCGCGGGGCCGGCAGGACACGGCTTCTCCACAGCCCTCCCTGCTGTCCATTACCAGACACCAGCTGGTTACCGTGTACGAGTTCCAGAGACAACTTGGACTTCATTGTGAAGTTCATCGAGAGCCCAGCAAACAGCGTGGAGGAGAAGCTGAGGTTCCTCGACAACGTCTGTGAGCTGTGCAACTTCAGCAAGAACGACACCGCGCCAAAGGGCCTGGAGACCTTCTGCCGCTCCTATGAGCTGCTGGAAAACGTCACGGTGAGGGACACCTGGTGTGTTTGGGGAAGGGACTCAGGCCCCCCAGCACCGGTACCTCAAAGCACAATATGGCACTAAACTCACTTCAAAACAAACACCAAATGGCGTCCCCAGGGGCACCAGAATCACCTCAGGGCTCAACATGGCACCAAATTCACCTCAGGGCTCAACATGGGGGAAACAAAATCACTTCAGGGCTCAAAATGGCACCAAAATCACCTCAGGGCTCAACATGTCACCAGAGTCACCTCAGGGCTCCAAAAGGTGGCCCCAGGCACACAAAATCACCTCAGCACAAAAACAGCAGTGCCAGGAGCATAAAATTGCCTCAAAACACAAAGAATCTGCCCAAGGGGCATCAAGATCCCCTCAGGGCACAAAATGGTGGCATGAAGATCATCTTAGGGCTCAAAATGGTGGCCATGGGGCATAAAATCACCTCAAAACACAAAATGGTGGCCCCAGGGGCACCAGAATTGCCTCAGGGCTCAAAAATGGCGCCAGAATCACCTCAGGGCTCAACTGGCGGCCCCAGGGGTGTTGGGATCACCTCACCAAGAAAACCCTGAGGAGCTGGAGCGAGCTGAGAGGAGGGAACGGAGCTGGTGAGGGGCTGGAGAAGGAGGGTGAGGGTGGAAATTGGGGGTGATTTCTTCCCCAAAGGGCTGTGGGCGTTGGAACAGGCTGCCCAGGGCAGTGCTGGAGTCACCATCCCTGGAGGGTGAACAGACGAGGTTCTTGGAGACGTTTTAGTGCCGGGGTTGGGTTAATGGACTCGATGACCTTGAGGGGCTTTTCCACCCAAAACAATTGTCTAATTGGCCGATTTTGGGCATTCCTGCGCAGCCGCTCTCTCCTGGCCGGTCCGGGCCGGCTTGTGGGGGACACCGGGGGTGTCTCTGCAGACATGGGGGTTCAATTTGGCTCCCTTTCTCTCCCTCCAGCCCTCGGGATCCTGGAGCGGGACCCCGACCCCTCCACCTGTGCCCTGGCAGTTCAGACCATGCTCCTCCTCACCACCAGGACGAATCAGCCAAGACAGAGGCCGATCCTGTGGTCCCTCTGCTGCTGGCGCCGCTAAGCCCGGCTTAAGTGTAGCTTTTCTCACCGAAACACCTGCATTTTCTGACAATAACTCTGGAAAAGGAGCCCGATCCATGGCGTCCTTCAGCCCTGAGGTGACGTCGGCATTTCCGGCCTCTCCTGATGTTTTTCTGGGAAATCCCCCAGATCCTCAAGCTCAGGGACGTGAAGTCAGGATTTTTGTGCTTGCGTCTCGTTTGCTTTTTGCTTTTTGGGGGTGTTTTGATGTGCAGATGGTGTTGACGCTCCCCTCTGAGCAGGGGCGGCACAGACCCCTTTTCACGTTGTTTAAATAAATTGTGTCAGATCAAGATTCTCCCACTGGAACCAACAGACGCGGACACGTTGCAGGGAGGATCGCAATTAAGGAAATTCACGCTGTTAAAAAAGCTGAGTTTACCCCCATTAAGATCCTAGGGAGGATCTCAATTAAGCAAATCCACACTGTCAAAAAAGCTGAGTTTATCCCCATTAAGGCTGTAGGGAAGATCCCAATTAAGGAAATTCACACTAATAAAAATGCCAAGTTTATCCCCATTAAGCAGCAGCAAAGTCCAGCCCAGAGGGCAGCGAAACCCCCGTTATTTTGCATTTGAGAAGAGCCCGGGAGTTCATCCCAGTTCGAGAAACAAAAACAGGGCAAAATGGGGATTTTGCTGCAAACGCGAGAACTTGAGCATCCAGGTGTTTCATCCAGGGGTCGCTTGGGGGGAATAAAACGCTCGAGGCCCAAAGGGATTCACGGGAAATCAGCGTCGGGTGTTTTGGTTTCGGGTGTCAGGGGAACGATTGGGTCTTTTCCAACACAAATTATTGGGATTCTAAAACCGGAGGGAATTGGGGGTAAATTGTGGTTCAGGGAGGAAAAGTGGGAGACGTGTCCCCCCTGTGATTCATGTCCCCTCCAGGTCCCCTGTGTTCCCCAGCCACTGCCTGCAGCCCGTGTAATGATGTTGTTGGGCTTTGTGGGTGGGTTGTGCATTAGAGAGGGACTTTTGTGGTTTGTTGTATTTCGTTGTTTTTTCTGTACATAGTTTTGTTTCTTTGTGTGTTGTTTGTTTTGGTAAATATATTGATTTATGTTTTTTCAGACCTGTGCTCTCTGTCATTTTCTTGTATCTGCAGAGCTGAGGGGTGAGGATGGCTGCCGGGCATGACGGGATGGTTGGGAAGAACCGCTCAAGGCTGCATGGAAGTAGAACTGGTTGGGATTAAAAATTTGGTGGTGGGGGTAGAGGTACCTCCATAACCACCACTGAGGGGTGTCATCCCCATCCCTGCTGCGCAGCCAAACCAGAGTGCCCATGCACCCAGGTGTGATGTCACGGCCCTGTTCCACCCACAGCGCTGGTGCCCGGCAACGACCACAACAAAGAGAATCCCACCAGCACTGCGCAAAGCCCATCCTGTCTTCCCTTTTCGCTTTCTTACCACTTGCCTTGTTCCCAGTCCAGCCCTTGTATCCCTTCCGTGCCTTGGCTGCAAAATCCAACCTTCTCACCTGTTCCCACCAACTCAGTCCCGTCTTTCCCTTCCCACTTTTTTTTGTTATGAAGGTCTTGAAGAAGAGGACAACTGCCCTGCTGGAGGTACAGCCCCCACTGCCTGGGGGGGATGGCGTGGCATGGGACCCCACTCTGGGGAGCTCAGGGGCCAGGAGCTCAGCTTCTCCTCTCCACCCAGCCCTGCAAGGCCACGGGCTGGGAGAAGCCCTTCTGGGCTGCTCGTCCCCTGCTGAAATTGAGCATCCCTGTCTGTGGGACACATCACAAACAGCACAAAGCCTTTTCCACGTGCCTTCTTCACCTGGCCGTGGTCTCCCTGTTCCTCAGCACTGCCATGTTTGCCTACCTGAAGCCCCCCTCCATCTCCTCCCCATCCCTGGACCTGGTTTTGTCCTTTCTGTACTCAGTGGTGCCTCCAGCAGTGAACCCCCTCATCTACAGCATGAGGAACCAGGAGCTCAAGGATTCTCTGAGGAAACAGATGACTGGATTTCTTCTGAAGCTGTAAACTGTCTCTAACTTCTTCTACATAAGAGTTATAGCCCAACTCATTGCAGGTTCATCCTGTGTGCAGTTTATTTGTTTCTCCTTGTGTTTGTTTATTATGAAAATATTTTAATTCCCTTTGTAATTCACTGCCTGCTTTTCTTTCTCACTGAGTGGCTGTGTCAGTGATGAATTCATGCTCTCTGTGTTTAAGAAAATAAAGGGACCTTCCACAATTTTTTTTCTACTGACATCGTAACTCCAAGGCCTTTCTGGAGCTGCAGGGACAGTTCCTGTGATGGGAGGAGGGGAAACGTGTCCAGTATGGCAGCCCTGCCAGGGAGCACAGCGCTTGTTCTTCCAGAGCTGTTCTGGTTCCACTC